>JANHGB010041897.1:0-37110 GCA_026283785.1 Coracopsis vasa
TGAGGAGAGGACTGGTAGCAGAATTGGAAAAGCAACAGCTTTTAGACCTGGCTCTTTTTTTCTGGGAGCAGAGGCCCCTCATGTTTTAAATAGACATGTCAGAGAGCCTGCCATGTCAAGAAATGAAGTGTACTGGGAATATCTTGAAGAATATTTTGAGGGATACCTTTAACCAAGAATGCAGACAGTAAAGTTGCTAAAAAAGTCCTTCCCAATTTGGGAAAGGTAGACATGTTTCAGAAGGGGTGCAATGATGTGCCTTTAATCAAGCTGCATGCGTGAGTACTTGGTCTCCCCTTAGCCCACACAGTACCTCTTTGCCCAGGAGTGCTGTCCTGGAAAGCAGTGTCTTCTGGACTGACCCTTCCCTTTTGTGAAATCCTGAGAAGCAGACAGCTCACTGAAGTTGTGTGTGACAATGTTTGGGAAGCTAAAGATTTTGTTTGCAATTTAATCCACAAGGAAATGTCTCTAAGCAAACATAGCTTTGCACTGTGTAATAAAACAAAGCTGTTAAATACCCTTCCCTCCCCTTTCCTTCTTTTTCTTACACTCTTGTTCAACTGGTTAAGTTCTGCTGGCTGGTGGCTCACTTTCCTACCATGGTGATGTGTCTGGCAGCATTTTTGAGTATCTTTAAGCAATTCTTAAAGCTTACTTGGCCATGGGTGAGAATATATTTCAATAAGAATAAAATCAAGTTTTGGAGCAAAGCAAGAAAAAATTGTCAAGCTACAGAGAAAAAATTGCAGTTATAATCCCTCTGTTCATGGCCTCGAAGGCAGAGTCTGAGAACTGCCAGTGTGTTGTAGATAACCTTCATCTCTGTGTGTGAGTCCCTGGTATTATTGTTGCATAGAGTGTGATTATTCCAGGTAAGTTACTTCTTTTCTATTTGTGAAATTGCTGTTTTAAGAAGATTGTAGGTTATTTTCTCTGTGTGAATTAAACAATAGATTCTTACAGGTTTAGAGAGTAATTAGGAAAAGCACTTAATTGAATGTGATAAAAGTCTGATGCATCTTTGCTGTGCTGGTGTGAATGCTAAGGAAAATCCTAGCTGAGTTTTAAACTCCTTTCTTTTCATAGGGAATGCAGTCGGATTTTTGGTGAAGATGGTCTGACGCTGAAACTCTTTCTTAAAAGGACTGCTCCCTTTTCTATTCTGTGGACTCTGACTAACTACCTGTATTTACTGGCTTTAAAGAAGCTGACAGCCACAGACGTCTCTGCCCTATTCTGTTGTAACAAAGCTTTTGTCTTCTTGCTTTCTTGGATCGTGCTGAAAGACAGGTTCATGGGAGCAAGGGTAATGACATGCCTGCTTTTCAGTTCTCTCCTGTTTTCGTGATTCCATTAAATCCATAAGCTATTGTGCTGCCACAATGCTGCTGCATTATGGTATATATATACCATGAAACCATTTCTCATTTAATTTTATGATGCAAACCTCAGCCTGAAGATCAGTTAGAGATCTCAGGCTCCAGAGGTAATTCGATGAGGGAATTTCAAGAAGCTATTACAGCTAAGTGTAATTTGACAAATTGGAATAGGAGGACTTCTAGTTTCATATTAAACTTATTCTGTCTTGGGTTACAGTGCTGAAGTACAGCCAATTAATTCTACTTTAAGCTTAGTGATGAATGCTTAAGTGCTAACCAAAGCAATTTTGTTCCTTGTTTGTGTAGATAGCTATTTTCAATGTGAAATATATTTTTCTTATGCCACCTATTACTTTTTACACACACATATGTATGTGCCAAATTTGGTTTAAAAGGAGCAGCGACTATTTTGCATTAAACCAAAGGGTTTTAGGACTCACTGGCAGTAATGTGGACCCTGCAAAAAGAAAGAAAAGAATTCAAATTAAAACGATGTGTGCCTGTATCTGGGGAAAGCAAGCATGTTTCCTCTAATTTTACATGCACAAATCTCCTAATATGCTTCAATTTAAACTATTCACTTTATACCTTGGCTAAGGAGTAGCTAGGATTTCTGCCACTTCTGGTGATAGATTCCCCCACTGAAATGGCTGAAGGGCCTAATGGTCGTGTTGAGTACAATCCTGATTTGAACTATAAAGAGACTTGAATTTCATTAGGGAGTGGTTGGGGCCAGGTATGATGCATGTGACCAGAAAGGGCCACCAGCTGTTGGATTTTCCATGGATGTTTTCATGAAAAGTGTAATGCATCAGGACAGTGATCCAGGTGACTTTGTTTTTCTAAAAATTGGCATAGTAGCTTTTTTCCTATTAATAGTGTAATAGAAGGGTTCAGAAATGAAAGGAAAAGGCCTCCTGTTTCACAGGCATATGATCTAGCTGTTGCAGCAGCCATCAACACACTGAACAGAGCACTGTGCGGGGGGTTTGGAATGGAAGAGGAAATTGTTTAAAGTAAAACGGTTCCCCTAATTTCCTGGTGAGATGGGCTGACTGGACAGCAATGGCACAGTAGCTGAGCACCTCAAGACATGCCATCACACAAGTGAGCTTGTTGGTAGAGATCTCCCAGGAGGGTTTTGTTGGACTGGCTCAATGGAGGGTCTGCTAGACCAGGGGAAGCTGAGGAGGTGAACCCGTGATTCAGAGACCTCAGTCACAGTGCCCTTGAAGGTAAGGACATAGACATTTCATCTTGAAGTGCTAAAGACAGACACTGGTGTAACTATTTCAAATACAACTTAAAATACAGGAGCGTCAGGTGAATGTGACCTACATCAGCCTGCTGATGACTAACAGAAATACAGAGGGTTTAAAATCCTCAGTTCTTCTCTACAGAAATTAACAGGAATGGTAATTTCCCTTCTCTTCCCCTTGATCATCTCAGATTTCAGCGAAAATAAAGGAAATTTTGTGGCTTTTAAGCTTTTTTTGTCTCAAGGCAACCTCTTTGTAGAGCAAGCATTGCTTTTGCATTTTGCTAGCCTGCTCCTCTAAAGAAACTTAGGTGAAAAATACTAAAGCTATTTTCAGTTACTAGTTATTTTTCACTGACTAAAAAACCCCACTGCTATAAGTATGTGTTAGTATTAATGCTGTAAACACTGTGAGGTTTGCACAGGAAAAGCCTGGCAGAAAAAGTGAGCAGCAAATTCTGCACAGAAAAGAAACTAGCTTTGCTGCTAACTGGCAGATCCTGGATGCACATTGCTGGAAAGGTGGTTAGCAGCATTTTCCAGCTGCCTTCCTGCCAGAATAACACTTAACGATGTTAATAACCACACAGAAGTGTTTGAGAACTAAAATGCAGCAAAGCAGCACAGACCCAGCCTTTTGTGCTATGAATACTTCTACTGCTTTTATACCTCAGCCTCTCAGAGAGCAAGTGCAATTAGGTTATTTGGACAGTGAGTTGAATTATTGCTTATTGTGTAGATACAGAGTGGTCTGGGGACTTTTAGCCCCCCAAAAGCTTGAGTCTACTCTGGAGACAGGTTTCTTTCTTCACTACAGCACCTCATTTTCTGCTGTGCTCCACATGGGGAAAAAAATGTTCCTGAGTAAAATGTTGGTCGGCCTTGCTCTCTTCTAGGGCCATGAGGAGAGGCAGGCTAATTTCATTCCTTGCCTCAGAGGCTTGAAAAGAAAGTTACTACCCTCTTACATTAATTAAAAGCCTTTTTTAATGAGCTGTCAGGTACAACAATCAGCTTGGTTTCACTGTGACCTTGCTGCTTCTTATCAGCTTACAGAAGCCTGCAGGATATGCTCTCAGGTTTCTCAAACAAACACATGACAATTGATAGGCAGAGGTCAAATGTGCTAATGCAGTGGTGTACAGTTTGCAAGCAAAGCTTTGAAACTTAAATAATGTTCTTGCAGCTTTCTAGTGTCAGGTCTTTATCTAATGTCTCATCAGATGATGCTCCATATGTGTCCATCACTTTAGTTGTTTCAGGAAAAAAAAGTGCCTGGCTTTCTAAATATTTGATTAAATTAGGAATCTGGCTCTCTAAATTTGGTGTAGTCAGACTGGGAGATGTTTTTCCCAATAGGAAGAATTTCTTATTGGGGATGTTGTGATTTACTAGTAAAATAGGGCTAACAGTGAAATACTTAAAACTGTACCCAGGGGATAAGTTCCCTAGTGAAGATGTTGGCCTAGATACCTATGGGGCTTAGGAGCACTTACTTTTTTACCTGTATTCTCAGAGAATGTTTCTACCTTGGGAGTTGATTCTTGGTTCCCCATTGTCCCCCGTGTGTGGACACATTTACCTGAGTCAAGCATGTGTCCCTGTCTTGTGTGTCCTTTGCAACATGGTTTTGTTCTATAGACTGGCTCTGTTGAAATTGTTTTGTGGGATTTTTGTGTGTCTCAGCCTGGCTCACATCTGCTTGATACGAGTATCAGTGTGTTTTCTGGGACTCCTGGTAAAACTATTGAGATCTGAAAGTCAGGCTTCTCTGCAAAAGGATGCACATGATTTGATTAAGATGCCTTTAAAGTCTGTGGTGTGAAGCATGTGAAGCTTAAGTTTGTCTAGTAGTAAATATTTCTTAAATGAAGTTTAATGAGGTTTCCCAGGAAGCAAGTGTCTATCTCACACTGATGTTAGCTCAGGAGTTGTACCAGAGCTGCAGGAGCAAGAAGATAAAAAGCCCTGTCTGGGTCAGCAGCTGAGTTTGGGAGATGGTTGATATGGCAGTATTTGTAGAGGCAAGCCCTGTCTAGGTGAACCCCATTAGTTTCTTCCTCTGTAGACATCTCTGCCCTTGATGGCATTAGTGAATGCCTCCACCCTGGGAAAGACAGGTATCTAGCTACTATTTTCCCCAGCAGTAACAGCTGTATTGAGGTTATTTCATGGCAAGGTACCAGCTCCTTGATACAGGAAGCAATCCATCTGATAATGTGCACCTCAAAAGTATTTTCCTTTGCATTAGCTAAATCATTGCTAAATTAGCTAAATCAAGCTTTTAGTGTGAGGTGTCCCTGCCCACGGCAGGGGGGGGTTGGAACTAGATGATCTCAAGGTCCTTTCCAACCCTAACTGTTCTATGATTCTGTGGATGGAGAGAGCCTGCCTTGCCTATCCACTGGGAAGTTGTGTGATTTAATGGTTATCTGGGAATAGAAGACAGGTTTGGAACCCTAAATGTTGCTGTTGCTTGTGTAAAAGCCAGCTATCAGTATCTGCATTTGTGCATCTTCTGCTCTACACCAAGCTGTAATACATGAGCAGCCTTTTTATAATGATAAAATCTTTAATCTAATACTAATTAAAAAATAATCATCTCTATAAAAACCCCTTATTTTTCAAAAATGAGGCTGTGATTTTCCACAAGTCTGAGGAAACACATTTGCCTCTGCAGTCAATGGAAGCTATTTGGTGTCTTTGATTCAGACTCCATATTTAAATGCTGAGGGCAATTAGGTAGAGAGGGGGAGTTTTTCAAAGAACAAAACATGTTGTGATCCCTGCCACTTTCTCAAGGTCCTTGGAGTCAAGACCCAGGATTTCAGATACAGTGTAGTTAATTATTTCTGTTCTCTTTCTTTGAATCTGCTTAGAAACTCTGGGCTTTTTCAAATGAGGCCAAAAACCTAAGCACAAACATAAAAGCTTCATAAAGAATGTGGTCATGCCTGTCCAAGAAAGCTGGCAGGGATGTTGTGCACAACCTGGAAGAGCTCCCAGTGGTACACTGGTATTCCACAATACAGAATCATTCTCCTGGACTTATGTCCAGGAAGATGGGCCATCTAAATGTTTTAATTTCATAAAATATTTCTCTTGTTGTATAGTAGAATATAATGTCGTAACGTTTCTTGATCTTGGAGTCATATCTCCAAAGTGGATGTTTAGCTTATAAAATACTTAATGATGGATGTTCTTTCAGTAGGTCCCAGGAGAATTTTCAGTACTATACATCCATATCGCTGTCAGTGCATACACTTTCATTATGTTTTACATCTCTCCCAAATGACCATAATTTTCCCTATTTAAGGGAAACAAGAAAGCTTCAAGTCAGAGAAAGTAGCTAGTGACACTCATTAAAACCCCACGCAGTGATAATTTCTTTCTGTGTAATGAAATTGCGCTGAGCTTTACATTACTTTGCTTTGTCTGTGCAGATAGTTGCAGCAATAATGGCAATCACAGGAATTGTAATGATGGCATATGCAGATGGTTTCCAGGGTGATTCAATTATCGGAGTAGCGTATGCTGTTGGATCAGCCTCTACGTCGGCGTTGTATAAGGTAGGTCATAACTGTTTGTTAGTATTCTTCTGTTCTTTAATATTGGATGTTAAAAATGCATGAGTGCAAAGGGAATTCCTTTAAAATAAATGTTTTATTTTATTCATCCCTCCTGTATCATTCATATTGTGACCAGGAGATGTTGCAATGTCAGGAAATCTACGATGAGCGCGATTAGTTGTTAGCTGCCAAATATTCAGAATGACTTGACTTTATGAGCCTTTAATGAAATCTCCATCACTATGCTGCGAGGAGTTTGGATAATGTTTTAATCATTTCCTGGTACCACAGTTTATCGACACTATTTTGAAGGGAATTGCCATCTGCAGCAGGGAGGAGAGCCTGAATGCAGGCAGTGCTGCTTTCCTTGAGCAGGGACGGATAGCTCATCCCTGCTCTGCACTGCAGCTGTCTTGCATATTCTGTGCTCATGCTGGGCTTGGAGCCCCTGTGTGCGCCTGGTGCATGTGATGCAGGGCTTTGCCCCCTGCTTGAAGGTACTGGCTGCTCTTAAAGGTGAGGGATGAAGAAGGCAGGGGAGTGTCTGAGTTAGGTTGGGCTAAACATGGCTGTATTTATTGTCAGCTCGGAGAGGGTGAAGAGGAGCAGAAGTTCAGACTTGGTTGAAGTGCAATAAGAAGTTGCCTCCCAGCTTTAGACTTTGCTTGCCTTTCTAATAAATTTGTTCTGACCATTCACAAGTCACTCACCTGTAACTTTAACCATAATTTCAACTGTATATGGGTCTGCATCAAAAGAAGTGTGATCAGCAGATTGAAGGAGGTGATTCTGCCCCTCTTCTCTGCTCCTGTGAGACCCCACTTAGAGCATCGTGTGCAGTTCTGGTGTCCTCAACATAAAAAGGACATGGAACTGTTGGAACAAGTCCAGAGGAGGCCACGAGGATGATCAAGGGGCTGGAGCACCTCCTGTATGAAAACAGGCTGAGAAAGTTGGGGCTGTTCAGCCCAGAGAAGAGAAGGCTGCGTGGAAACCTCATAGCAGCCTTCCAGTATCTGAAGGGTGCCTAATAAGGATGCTGGAGAGGAACTCTTTGTCAGGGACTGTAGAGATAGGACAAGGGGGAAAGGGTTTAAACTTTAACAGGAAAAGTTTACCTTAGATATAAGGAGGAAGTTCTTTACTGTGAGGGTGGTGAGGCACTGGTAAAATGGTAAATGCTCCATCCCTGGCAGTGTTCAAGGCCAGGTTGGACAGAGCTTAGAGTGACATGGTCCAGGGTGAGGTGTCCCTGCCCATGGCAGGGAGTTTGGAACTGGATGATCTTGAGGTCCTTTCCAACCCAAACCATTTTGTGATTCAAAGTGTATGAATTTAGACTCATGTAGGGCAAATCCTCCCTGAGGCTTGTGCTGCCTCTGAGCCTGCAGTGGGTCCCCTGAGGGTAGACTTTCCTCTCTCAGCAGGGTCATGCCGTGGAAGTCACTGGAGTCCCCTCATAAATTCTAATAGTGCCAAGCACAACCCAAATCCTATAACATAGTTGCATGGTGTTGTCCTTGTATTCCTAGTTACACTGGCTCGTCATGGTATTTTGCATTAAGCTTTGTTACGCAGATTCACCTGCCATAGAATGGTATATCCCCACAAAATAAGGCGGTACGCTCCCATGCTAAAATGCAGGAAGAGGCAGAAATCAGACCAAAGATCCCCATTCAAAACTCCTTTGTAGGAAAGAGCCAGGTTGTGGCACACTGGCCTGGTCAGGGCTGCACTGTGTCCTTGTCTCCCCAAGGGACTGGAGACTCTGTGCAAGGAGAATTTGGACAAGCATGATGTCTAAAACACTCCTCTCTTCTCTCCTTTACAGGTTTTGTTCAAAATGTTTCTTGGAAGTGCAAACTTCGGGGAAGCGGCACATTTTGTTTCTACCCTGGGCTTCTTCAATTTAATTTTCATCTCTGTTACCCCAATCATACTGTATTTTACAAAAGTGGAGTACTGGTCTCCCTTCTCTGCTGTGCCGTGGGGCTACCTGTGTGGAGTAGCTGGACTCTGGTTAGGTATGTGATGAAAAATGGACTAATTTTTCTAGCTCTTCTCCCTCCCACCCTAATACAAAATCAGGCTCAGGCACAAACAATTCCCCCCAATCCCCTTAAGCGGCAGAGCTCTCTCACAGATTAAATCTGATCCCTGTACAAACAGGTACTCTTGGATAAATGATTCATGTTTTTCATAAGAAGCCTTAGTATTAACAGCAGAGAATAAACGTGAAGCAGTCATATTAATTGTCCAGTTTTCATCTTTACATTCCTACCATAATTTCATTGGTATTTCACTGTCTGTGTCACAGTTTGATTGATTGCTATAAATCCAGTGTCAAAGTGCTGCGTGTACCCTGTTGGTTCTTGGTGTGCTCTGTGGAGTGTGTGCACTGACACAAGCACCCACAGCGTTGGGGCACCTTTCTGTGGGTGGTGCAGGGCTCTGAGCACAGCTCGCACAGCTTTGCATTAACCTGCAAAGGCTAGTGCTGTTTCATTGCCTGTGGTCTTCACCTCCCTTCTGCCCTTCCACAATGCTCCCTCTTTCAGAGCCGCAATTGCTGTCCTCTAGCTAGGCAGAATATATAGTTGGATTCAGCCCAGGGACGTTTTATTTCCAGGTGTAACAACATCCTTTCCTTTAGTTAAGTCTGTATTATTTTATAATTGAAGACGTTTTTGTCTCCACTACAAGTGTATTAAATGGAAACAAAAAGGATGTAATTGGCCAGTACATAGCCCATCCATGTCGCCATCCCAAGACGTGGTTGGACTGACAACTAACAGCACCTTAAAACTGCACTAACCAGAATTGCGGCTGCTCTGTGAGCACCTAAGGGACAAAAGTAGGGATAATTTATCACCCAGCTATTTACCCAAGCATATTATCCCAAGCACAAGGGAACAACCTTGCCGAGTGGGCAGGCTTCCTCCTTTTACATAGGGGACTCATCAGCAGGACTGGGTGGGGAACTTGTAGTCCTGCCACAGCAGGCAGCACTAGTTCCTGGCTGTGAGAGCTGGAGGAGCACCCTAGGGAATGGTATGAAAAGCAAGTTTTTGCAGTTTGTTTTTGATCTGTCAAGGAAATTGGAGTTGGCTGGAAATGCTGTCATGTAAAAAAACCCAATCCATAAATTAAAAGTAGTGTAAATTTGTACTTCTGTCAGCTTTCATTTTGCCTTCAGCATGGCAGAAAGACCATGGTCTCACTCTAGTCTGCTTAGTTCACAGTTAACTTCATCAGGTAATTGTATTGAGTGTCCTTTAGAGCATGAATTCCTGCTGCTATCACCTTTGGTGTGTGGTTGAGTTAGAGAGGGGTAGAGCCTTTCCTCAGTGAAAAGTCTTACTAAGACAAGGACAGCACAGCCTCAGCCAAAATGGGGAAGCTGGGGTCACATTCTTCTGGTAGGAGAAATGATGGCTTAGGGCAGCAAAACTGGGATGTTGGTATCTGATTAAAGCTTGGACAAAGCTGTGAAATACAGTATGATAACGGTGGTATTACAGTTAGTGAAAGGGTGTGCAGCCCTCCCTCCTCCCTCATGCAGAACTGCCCCTTATTTCACACTCATATATAAAGAATTAAAAATTAATCACTGTGACAACTACATCATTGTGGTGTGCATACTGTGCATGTATCATACTTGTAGGGTCAAGGTGGAGGACAAAAGCCTCACTGTAGTGTTTTTCCCCATAAATCACGTATTATTTTCTCTGTTTATCCCTAGCTTTCAATATTCTGGTTAATGTTGGTGTCGTGCTTACATACCCCATTCTGATCTCAATTGGCACAGTGCTCAGCGTCCCTGGAAATGCAGGTACAAGTACCATGGTTGTTACTAGAAAAATAAGCACATGGGCATGAAGATAACAGAAGTTTATTGTCTGCATAGTCAAAGTCTGTTGTCACAAGTTTCAAAAGCAGTTTGGTCTCCTATGGCTTCTACAGATACTCCTGGTGATGGTGGGTGTTTCAGATGGTGGAAGCATTTGGGTCTTGTCTTGCCTCTTTCTCTGGGAGTGACAGGGTACATCCAAATCATGCAGAGGAGAGGGCAGGCTGATCCCCAGCCAGCAGCCCAAAGCTGCTGGTTGCTGCTGAGAAATGGTGGGGTCAGTATGCTGCAGCTCAGCACTGTGCTGGTGACTTGCCATGCAGCAGCAGGGCAGAGTGTATATGTGGAAGTTTACTTCAGAGTCTTATCTTGTTGAATAGCCTCTGTCTCCTCCTCCACCTTCTTAGCCTCACTACTCCAGGTATTTGAGCATGTTTTCAAAGAAGCATCTATTTTTATAGGAATACAGGTCAGAGCTGTTAAACACCTGTACCTGTACCTGTAAGAGGCTGCTGAATGGCTCAACTGCGCTGTTGTTGCTGGTTGTGGAGCTGGGAGGCTGGGTGTAGAGGCATCCAGCTTTCTGACCTGCTTAATTCTCTCTCCCCATCACTGATCTATGCAGCCCAAGGAAACATTACATTAATGAAACATTACACTGAGGTAACCTGCTGTAGATAGAGAGTTAACATAAAGTAGCTTCCCTCTCAGAGCAAAAATTGAAACCTCAAGGTTTAGACCAGCTCTGTAAAGCTTCCTTGGAGCCTACATGAAGGTGTTTAGGCACAGAGGAGACATGGCACTTCCAGTACTACATGGCCAGGTCAGAGCTGTTCTCAACTAAAGGAGCTGGTCACTCTAGGGGATTGAGAGGGACATGGCCAGTATTACAGCCAGAGTGCAACACACAGGTTATGGACATGTGCCAGGCTGGTCTGATGCTGTAGTTTTGACGGCATTGTCATTTCTTCTTCACAGCTGTGGATCTGTTGAAGCACAAAATGATCTTCAGTGTAGTGAGATTGGGAGCCACCATCATCATTTGCATTGGGTTTCTGCTCATGCTGCTCCCTGAGGAATGGGATGAAATAACCCTGAGGTTCATCAACAGCTTGAAAGAGAAGAAAAGTGAGGATCATGCCGACGACATCACAGACTCCAGCGTACACACGAGAAGCAGAAGTAGAGCTAATGGTACAGTGTCTATACCACTAGCTTAGGGCTGGTGGACTTCAACTGCACGCAGATGTATATTCTGTGAATATAGTTTAAATTTCCTCCCTACTTGTATGCTTAAAAACGACATTTACTCTGAAGAGGGGATGGACTGTAAGATAAGAGAAATACATCTATAATAAATGTTTACATTTATACACTTATCAAGGAACGGGTGTAAATAACTACAATAAAATGTTTTGTAATAAAAAAAACCATTTAAGCTTGTGTCTTACTGAACTGGTGCATTTAAAATATGAATCAAGTCTACATTGTTTGTCTCCTTTTGCTGGCAAAAGTAGAGCTGTTCTCAAGGATACAAATCTTGGATATTTCCAACTAAATCTCAGAATTCAACATGCCAACTTAACTTCCGATAATGTGACCTTTCAGTAAGGGTAGTACTTTTGGAATGCCATTTCAAACCTCTCCTGGGGTTTTTGAGAATCCACTTCTGAAAGAGGCCAATGTCCACATCAATATTAGGAATTAATATCAGACTAAATATTCTATGAGGTGCAAAACGTTAATTTTTCATTACGTTGTGTCATTATGAAATGTGATGAAAGCTATGTTGCACATAACCTGGACATGCTACACTGCTGTTAGCTCAGAGGCACGGCTCTGCAAGGTTGTCTCCTCTCTATTTAATACTGTACCTGCAGGCAGTGGGAATCCATGGCTTGGTACTGATGACTGATGTCTTAACAAATGTGACACCCAGGACATGACTGGGGGCAGCGGTATGGGCAGGCACTGCTGAGACACCTTGCTTCCCAGTCCAGTTGAAAGAGAGAATTCCAGAGCTGAACATAGGAGAACCATATGTTTAAGGTGAGTTGTTGCTGGTTAAAATGGTTGAAAACAGTTTTGCTAGTTTGTAGATTTGTAGGAATTCTACCAGCCCTAGTCACACAAACTGAGTACTGAGCTGGTGCTGATCATACCCTCCACTCCAGGAGGATGGTCAGCTATGATGTAAGAGCTATGATCAGCCCTTAGGCAGCTTCACACCTTGTCCCAGCCTTTGCTAAAGAACTAACCCCACTCATGGCACTCATGGTCTGCTCTAGCCTGTGACTGTTTAGCTGCAAACATCCTATTAACCTGGAACCACCAAAGCACCCATAGCTTCTCTCCCCAGACCAGGCTCCAGCGCTAGCCCCCTATCCCTTCCAGAGCCATGCTGAGCTGTGTCTTGTCCCAACACCAACTTCCAAGCAGTGTCTCTGGATTTTGGGTGCCTTTAGTAAGTAGTAGTAAAGCCAAGAATAGCCTTATTTTAGCTCTTCTTCTCCGAGAAAAGCTGCACTCCCAGCTGAACAAGCTTCTCATGAGAGATTGAACACCCTGCACCGCCAGCATTCCAAGGAAATGTCAGTTCCTATTTTATAGAGCTCTGGGCCCAACAAGTACGTTTTCTTAACCTCCACTGCGGAAAAGTCTTTCAGAAGTCAAAAGAAACCAACCAAGGTGCTCAGTTCTGTGAGCAGTGCCCTGAGGCTGGACTGGTCCCAGAAGCAGAGGAGGCAGTGGTGGGGCTGAAGGGTGGTGGGCAGCCAGTGTGTCCCCATGGCCATTAGGGCTGAATACTGCTGCAAACAGATTTATGTAAATAACAACAAAAGCACTTCTTTTGTTTTACTCTCTTCTATTTGATGTTTTTTAATGTTCATGTCTAAACTGTTCTTGCAACCAGGATTGCTAACAAAATATTTGGGTGTATGTAAAAAAAAACCAAACAGAACCAAACTAACAAAAAACCCCAAAACAAAACCAACCGAACGGGCTCTTCCATAACATGGCTGCAGAATTAGGTCTGTAGAAACCAACTCAACCAACCATCCCCTTTGCACTAAACCCATCTGGAGAAGATGGGATCAGCTGTTTGCCTGCTGCTTTTGAAAGGAGCTAGACATTTAAAATATTCTATAAGAACTGAATTACATTGAACAGGAGATATGATGGGATGAAAACAAATAGCACATGGGAGCTTGGGCATGAGCCCAAGTCAATTTTTGGACTCAATATATTCATTTACATTACTAGATAGTTTTAGAGACGTGTTTTACTGAAATTTAGCTTCTGCCAGACCGAACACATGGGAATAACAAACATTTCCAGTTAGTATGCATTGCTGAGTACAAATTTGGCAAGTAGCCTCATGGAAGCATCTTCAAGCCCCTGGGTCCTTCAAGGAACCTAATTGAGGATTCAACAGGGAACATCATGCGAAACCTGTATTTCAGTCTGTTTTTTCCTACTTCAGATGTTTCATGGCCAGGGACACAGAGTGTCACTATGCCAGCCTGTCACTCTCAGTCAGCAAAAGCTGCTACCCTTATGATTTATGCATGTGAATAAGTCTCATGAATTATGCTGCTCACGCGCCCTTCACATGCATTTTTAGTCCAGTGGTGGGTTTTGGTCTGGGGTTGCCTAAAACCTTATTGGATTCTTTCTCTGTCTCCATGAGGGCAGGCCATGAACTGTTGTTATCTTGTTGAGCTGCAGCTGCTGATGATGGTTATGGCCTCCTTATCTCCTGGTTTGCGTGTCTGGTGTACCTGCTTGCCAGCAGAGCATGGGACACTGAAGTCCCAGACCTCAGATAAACATTACTCAACAACAACTAAAACATCAGTGTATTACCAATGTTCTTCTCATACTAAAGACAAAATAGCACTGTACTAGGAAAAATTCCTAAGAAAATTAACTAACTCTATTCCAACCAAAAGCGTATCTATATGAAAGTGCACAGCTTGCAGACTAAGGCTCCAGCAAATCTAGCTACTCATGCTAAGCAAGTAAAGCTAAGCAAACAGCATACTAACCCACACAATATTATAACTCTAGAAGTGACTTCTATTTAAAACTACTTAAGCTAACAACTAATATTTCTCAACACTCTCTACAAGCAGACCCTGTGCCTGTCCCTTTCCCAGGGACCACTGATCACGCTTGCATTTCCACAGGGAGAAGATATGTGTAGCTCTGAGCCGAGCAGTCACCTTCCTCCTCACATCGGGCTTAACAGACACCATCTAACCCGAACCAAGCTTTCTGTTCAGAGCAGGCACCCCTCATGTTGCTGCCTGCCCAGTGAACAGTGCTAAGGTTCTACAGAAGGCTTTCACCTCTCCACTACCACTTTGCTCCCCCCAACCCCTGCTGAGGGTGGGCAGGAGGGATTTGCTTCTGCATCCTTCCCCCACCAGCAACTCCAGGCAACGTTTGCCACTGCAGCCACAAATGCCCCAGATCCCCAGAGGCAAGCAGGTACCTAATCCCTCCACCGCATCATGGCCAGATGCTGTCCAGGGGTGTTCATCCCACTCAGCTATTCCCTATGCCCCCCTCCTTCACCTGCTGCCCAACCTGGAGTTTTTTCTTCCTTATTGAGTGAGGAAGGTAATTGTTTTCCCTGGAGTCCCTCAGCTCAGCCTTTCAGCTGGAGAAAACCCATTTAAACCCAAGAAATCAGACAATAAATGGAGGCTATTTTGCATGATGGTGCTGACAATCCATCAAAGGTATTCAAACCAATAATCACACCCATCAAGTGACTGATCAGATGTGTTAATTCCGCTGCTGTGGGTGTCTCTGATGAGCCCTTCTACCATCTCCAGCAATGTGAGGATTTCATTTCAGTTGTGCTCTCTCATTTGCACCCCAAGGAAAATGCCAGTTTTGTCTGGCAGCTGCATCATCAGATTCTCCTTCACACCAGGGCCTGGCTCCCTGGAAGGAAAACAAAACATGCCGTGAATAGCCCATCTCGAGCATCGCTGCCTGCACATGTCCTCTCTGGAGGGCTCAACAACCAGGCACCGCAGACAATGTTATCTATCTCAGCACCACCGGTACTGTCAGCCTTGGCTAGTTAAGATGAACATCCCCTATTAATGCAAGCAACAGCAGCAGTGGGAGGAGCAAGCCATATTTCTCAACTTTACAGATGTGTAATAACGGGATCCACTAGCTGCACTAGTATGCATCCCAGACAGTGAAATGGTGCTGGGTTATTTTCCTCTCTTCAGTGCTCCATTTGTTTATGCTGTTGCTCCCTATACACGCTGCAAGCATGATAAACAGCAAGCCTATTTGCATCTTTATGGTCATTTCTCAACAGAGATGTGCATAAAGTCCAGGTGTTATTTTGGCTAAAATCCATGCTGCCCTATTTGCATCTCCTCCTGTGCTTTTTGTTATTGAAAAGTAACTTTTAAGGCAGAGAAATTATCTTTAAAGCAGAGAAGTTTTAAGACAGAGGCAGTTCACTGTTGCAGTTCGATGTTAGACTAGTGCCCCATGCCAAATCCTCCCCTTGATTCACCATTGCTCCATGTGCAAAGAATAGCAAACTCTGCCTCTCAGTGGAAAAACCTCTGCCTCTTAGTGGGAAAAACCCTGCCCAAGTCATGACACTGCCCTACCCTTGAGCTTTTCCTGGTATCTTCCTCAAAACAAGGGTATCAAAGCACTCAGGGGTCAATGTTTCCATTTTGACTGCAAAAAAAATTGCTGGAAAATCCAATTCTGGCGAGATCAGCGTCACAGGTTCCAGCAGAATTTGGTGGAGGATTTCAGGCAATTAATGAAATGGGAGAAAGGTGGAAGGAGCTTCCAACCCTCCTGGTAGGGACCACGTGCTGTCCGTAACAGCGATGTATGGGACCTCCTTGCATCAGCATGTTTCTGCAGCACAGCACTTGGGAATCAAACCAAACCTTAAATACAGATAAAAGACTGCATTAAGTAACACCCCAGTTAAAAAGAAAAGGATGAGCTTCACATCACCAGGAGGTCAGTAATAAAGGCAGTCCTGAGCTTCAGGTTGGCTTTAGGAAGCATTTCTTTACTGAAATGGTGGTCAAACACTGGAACAGGCTTCCTCGAGAAGTGGTTGGTGCCCCAAACTTGTCAGTGTTTAAGAAGCATTTGGACAATGCCCTTAATACCGTGCTTTAACTTGGTCAGCCCTGAATTGGTCAGGCTGTTGGACTAGATGATCATTGTGGGTCCCTTCCAACTGAAATAGTCTGTTCTGTTCTACACCAACACATCCTTCCTTTCATCCAATCCATCAGTTGGTGTTACAGGCAGGTTTAAGTGAGGGGGTTAACACAGCATCACTGTGCTGTAGCAGGGCTGCCACTGCTCACTCTCGAGCTGAGCAGGTTGATAAGATGCCAGTAGCCACAATCACCATTGCACATGCAAAGCTCACCCAGCAAACCCCCCAGCATCCACACAGCACCCTGCTGTCCAGGAAGCGCTGGTAAAGGTGTGAAGGGGTAATTCTGGCTCAGCAGTTGCAAGTAATAATACTCCCAGTACCACTGGGCCCCTATGGAACCCTGTTCAACCCCAAACTTGCTCTCAGTTTGCCCCAGCAACCTGCAGGAAGCGCATCTTCTTGCAGACTGCTTTTTAGGGATTTATTGGGAAATACCGGTCATGAACTGATGCAGCATCAAGGTCCTGCCTCTTCACCCAGAAATGAAGTGCTTGGAGCAATGTCAGCCTTGGGTACATCTGTCCCTTTGAATTCTCCTTCCCTAAATCACTGTATGACAGGCTGCGGCAGGTGAGGAAACCCATATGGCGTGGAAAGAAACCTGGCCAAGAGAGGGTGTTTACCAGCATGGGGAGCAGGGAGATCCAAGAGAACTTCAGCAGGGCCAGGGCCACAGCACTGCATGCAGGTGAAACACTCAGATACAGGAGGATGGATGCTAGCTTGAAATCCACATGGGTTTTCCACTGCTCCGACACATCCATCATTGCATTTAATTCACAGTTTTCCCAAGCTGCTTAACAGGAATGACCTGTTCTCGGCAGGGGAGGAGGAAGTAAAAGAAAATTAAAAATAGATAAGTAGACATCAAGCATTGAGAAACCTGGGAGGGAAGCAGGGTGCTGATTTTATATTTTCATTAGAAAAAGAGGAGAAAACAAGCAAAACCTAAAATGAAACCTAAGCTCTTCTGCTCCCTCCTGCCCTGTGTGACCTATTGTATAGCACAGTCACAAGTGATGTTGGTACTCTGTGGCTTAAACATGCACCTATTGGGATGCTCCAGGAACCCAGGATTTCCTCTGGGAAGTGTCACTCCTGGCCAGTGGTATTTTGCAGTGGCTATGTGCACTCAACTCCCCACTCCCGGGAAGGGGAAGTGCTTCATCTGTGGATCTACTGTCCATAAGTACTGGATGCTTGGCTCTGCCATAACCCTCACCTCCCTGTGCAATACTCCTCCCAGCACTCCTCTCCCAAGAGGAAAAGGCAAAAGAAGCCATAATTGCTCCAAACCTATACAGGATCAGTCCAGGAAATCCCAATGGGGTAAGCTGCCACTAAAGGAACCCCAGCTCTGATGCCATTTTGGGGTCTCCCTCGCACTGTTTGTGTTTGCTGGTTTCCACGTGTTTTTGCAGCACAGTCCTGACCTCCTCCCACAACCCTACTGCTGCCGTATAAACCCCACCCTGCACTATTAACCTTGTTGCATAAATAATCCTCTCTAGATATTTTCCAACCACTCCACCTTGGAAACGAATGACTACACACAGCTCCGAGTAAAACCTGAACCCCCTCATCCAGCTTGGGAGCCAGTGGGGAAGTGCAGATCTTTCCTTACACACTGATCCTGCTGCATTTGGTCCAAATCCTGCAGGAGCTCCTCAAGTGCAGAATATGGCTCGCTTAGGCACACATTTTCAGGTGAGTTTGTGCTAGAGCTGCATTTTTTCTGGCAGTGCTGTCAGGAGCTCCTCAGCCAGCCCTCATCCCCAGGCTGCTTCTTCCATGCAGTGGGAGATGCTTTCACCCTTCTGGTGCTCCAAGCATTAAATTTCCTTAAAACCCTTAGTATTTATCAAAAGAGCTGCCTATAGAAATAACTCCAGGTCAGCCAACAGCCAGCTGAGCTGGTGCCCCTGGTTGAAAATCACTTGTAGGTAGAAAACAAAGCTTCCCTGGGGCTTGACACTGGCTCTCTGTGCTGATTTCCTCTTCTGTATCAGCCACAGCCACCTCTCACCCCTGCGGGGGAATGGCCTGGGACAGGTCAATGTTTAACCGAGCTGGGAAGGACGTGTGGGCCCTGCAGTTGCTCACACAGATCCCTCCGTGTTCAGGGAGGACAGTACGTGAGCGGATTTTCCTTCTCCTTTCAAGGCATTGCAATGGGCCTGAGCTCTTCCAAGGCGCACCCCAAGGTGACCAAGGTGGCCCCAATGTGCGCTGGGGAGGACCTGCCTGTTCTCACCACCCCATATTGGCACCCCAGCATGCAGGGAAAGCCCAGCCTGCACCCGCTGGCTGCAGCGAAGTGGGGAAACCCCACCATTCACAAGGAACTTCCACCTCTCCGGGAGACCTGGTACGGACGAGCCTCTGCAGGTAAGGAGGTCACCACTGTATTGGTGCAAAGTGCAGGTCAGAGAACAGGGGGCATCCGCTGGGGCTGCGGGTTTGCTCACTGCAGGTCAGCTGGGGGTGTGTACATGTGTGTACTGGTGCCTTTCTGCATCAGTAGCTTTTTGCCACCTCCAGGATGTTTTAGCTTTGGGAAAACTCAATTCACCCCATTCCCCACTTGTTTTGGAAAGCATCTCAGTCACCAGAGCCCAGATCCCAGGCTCCTTACTCCCATCAGTCGTGCCCCTGGGAACAGCCAACATCCACTCCCTAGCATCAACCTGGCATGTGATGAAACCAGCCTGCATCCAAGCAAACCCTCATACAGAGCCCCATAACTCCTGGCCATACACCCATCCTGCTCACCTGCCACCGCTGCGCATGTCGATATTGCTAGCTAGATTAGAGTTAGATTCTGGGTAATGTGCTCAGCAGGTAAGACTCAGCATTAAAATAAGTTATAGCCATGCCTTGTACATGCTAATTTCATAAGCCAAGAGGCAGGGAAAGGCAAATAACGTAGCTTTATATATATATATATAACAACATGCATGTTTGTTTTTCTACAAGTGGCATCATGCAGCCTCTCACACAGCCTTTCACAGCAGGTTTTAAACTTCATCCATACCCAAACACTTCCTGAGGTGAGGAAGGAAGTTTGCACCCATCTGAAAGTGGATGCAGAGCTCTGCACAAGCTGGATAGTGACAAACAGCTTCCCACAGCCAAGTTAGGTGAGCTTAGCTCCCATGAGCACCAATGTGGTCTGATACAGGGCAATGCAGAGGATGGAGGATCTGCACCCTCCTTCCCTCTGTTCCATTTCAAAAAATGGACTTCTGACACATGCCAAGCAGCGTTAAGCACCACTGCTTTCCCAGGGGCTGGATATTTCCTTCAGGATTGTTCAGCAAGAGGCATCAGGGAACAGTGAAAGCAAACAAACCTCTAGCATTATAACAGTGACATTCCTGGAGCTGGAGGTCTTGGGAGAATACAAATCAATCAGATCTGGCTGTAAACCTAGGGCATTTCAAGTACTTCATGATGGGAGGAACAACCAAATTTTCCTGTTCTGGAAAATTATCATCACTGAGCATTTAACAAGTGTTTATAAAAAAAAAGTGTATTTTTATTAAAGAAACCCCCAACAAACTCCAAACAACAAAACAAAAACCCCCAAACTTTTAAACTCCCTCAACAAATGTCATTTTCTATTACTTTTCATTTTCAGGAATAAAAGGAGTATGCTCAAGAGTACTGGAGTGATGTATTAGCTTGAGCTGCTGGCTAAATAAGCAAAGGCTCCAAGAGAATTGGTTTTATTTGGCTTATGAGGGTTGGTCTTGGCTTGTGTTAAATCCCTCTTCCTCCATCAGGGAGGATCCGCTGCTACCAAAGTGCAAAGGCAAATAAAACAGAAGTCACAAGAACACCTTCAGCTCGGGCTTGGTGTTGTCAGCACAGTGCAGTGAAACAATGGTACCTCCTTGCTGACATCGTGCAGGTATGCCAGGAACCATCCCTGCCCCAGGACAAAGCAGACTCAGGGACAGAGAGCACTTGGCTCCCAGTTCTGTATCTGTAGAGGATAAGGGCAAATCTCCTAAAAGCCACACACACAGGTAAGATAAAAGGGAGTAATTTAAAGAACAACCCCAAACACACAGAACACAAACCATCAAACCTCATCCAGGAGAAATAACTTCCCCAAAGCCATACCTCTCACCAGAACAAGTTTCTCCAAGTTGCAGTCCCTTGCCTGTGCTGTGTCCCATGTTCCTGGCACCACGAGGCACCTCCTTACATTTTACTTCATTAGCACTGATTTGTCCTGCAGATTGAGAGGCAGTAACTTAATAACCCCCCTTTTTTCATTACAAGCTGCTATTTCAGCGCATGCTCCCAGCAGCTGAAGTTTGTCTCTGTAGGAGCCTCCTGCACTGTAAATTTTCACTTCAGGCGCCCATTCTTGCATGTAGAGAGCAGCCACAGCTTCACTCAGCAGTTAATCATTGCCAGTGCTCTGCAGAGCCCAGCAAACATTTATCCGATGGAGTCACCATCTTCTCCCATTCCCCAGCACACGCCATTGTCCTCTCACTTCTCCAGGATCCCTGCCTTGGCAATCCACTGCGAGGCTCACTCAAAGGACCCACTGAAGTCCCCCAGAAGGTGATCTCCAAATTGTCATTTTTCTTTTTAATACAACTATTAAATTTGGCATCAGCTATAATGCAATTCCTGCACTTTATCCCCAACTCTGCTGCAGCCACTCGGGGGCTCTCACCACACGGGACCAGGAGCTGCTCAGCAGCACCTCACTCAATTCTATGTATAAAATGGCATTTGAAAGCACCAAGGCAATTTTTTTGAGAATAGGTGGGCTAGAGAAAGTCTTCTGTAAAAGAAATACGCACTCTGCACCGCACAGGCGGTGTTGTCCACCCAAGAGCACCAGCGCAGAGCAGACCCAACCCCAGATCACGTTCAGACCTCAGCCAAAGCACTGCTTTAATAACTAACATGTGATCACTGATGTGTAGCGTGTTATTTTGGGCTGATTTCCAAAGATGAGGGCCTGTGATCATACTGCTTGTCTGACAGTAACCCACTAACTTCTGAACCCACTGGCTGTAGCCCAGCTCTGCCACAGTCAGCAAAAGCATCAGAGAGATTTCTCAGTTCCACCAAACACCAACAATAATAAAGTCTAAGGGACTGAGCAGCAAGAAAAGACCCAAACTGGTTCCTGTTCCTCACTTTAAAAGGGCAGGCAGTGGGGAAACAGCAATGCTCAGAGGCTTTTTTTGGCCACCTGATGGTTACAGGCCACAGGAGGAGAGGAGGACCCTTGGTCACACAGGGGACTGAGGGGCTCAGGGAGGCCACAGGAGACACAGGGGATGGTTATTGACACATATAGGGTACATGAGAAGTTGTAGAGGGAAGTAGGAGAGGTATCTGGCAGGCATCTGTTAGAAAGAGCAGGCACAGGTACATCCTCACTTCATTTCTGCAGCTAATAGAATCATTTATACCATGTGTTACTGGAGTACACCAAGAGACTTTACTGGGACATGCCAACCAAAAAATAGTGTAGAAAACTATTGCTGAGTGCAGCCTAGCAGTTGATGGTCACCCAAAAGTAACTTCATCCATTTCTTCTCTCATCTTTAAGGACCCCTTTCTTTCAACACTGTGCCAGAAAAGGGAGAAACCAGCATCATTAAACAGCACCCACCTCGAAGACCTCAAGTAAGGCGAGTTTGAAAAGCTCTGAGTTTCTCTTACCCACTGATAGGGGCTTTCTTGGGGACTTGGGCACCACGGTGAGGGAAACAAATATCCCACAGAAATGTAAGTAGGGGTCCTACTGTCAGATGACCACCCCTGGATGAGCTTTACCACCAGCTCAGGTTTGATACCTGGGGCAGAGCAGGTACACTGACCACAGAGAGGTTATTTTTGGTTCATTAGCACAAGGTGAAGACTTCATCTTCTAGGAACAGCCAAAGAGGGATCAGTGCAGCAACGCCCTGCCTTTACTCTCCTGCCTGACTCCATGAGTCTTGCCTCTCTGGAGACACCCAACAAGGACACATGCCCCAGTGCTGGCCATGAGATCAGCTCTCCTGTAATGACCCACTTCCCTTTGTGGTGTCTGCCTACCTGCAGTCCAATCTTAGTGCTTTCATGGGGCTAACACGGCCAAGACAGAGCCCTTTGCAGAAGGGATCCAACTTACATCACTAGGGCTGGTTTTGGCTCTTCAGGCCAAACATCCCATCAAGGTCTGACATCAGCTTAAAGGCAGAGATAGGTAAAGCAGACAGATGTGGTTTGCAATAGGGGCCCATGAAAGTACCGAGCAATTATTTTAGGTTTTGAGAATTGCTATGCACGCTGTGTGCCTACACACACCTTCACCTTTTCCCCTAAACAGCATGGTATATACATGGCACACCACCCCCCCTGCATATCTAGATAGTAAAAAAATGCCCCCCCAAATAAACATAAAAGACCCTTGTTCACTCCTCCTTGACCTCTTTCCCTTCCCCTTCCTGCGCTTCCCAGATCCCTTAGCCTCCAAGCCCTGAAATCCATGACTGCCTGACCTGGCATTTGAATTTTTCACACACACTACAACGTAAGTAAAGCTCCAGAAACATCTTTATATTTACATAATTTACTGCAGAGCAGGTAACGGAGTGCAGCTGACGTCCCACCTGCACACAGGTTAGAGATGCTGCCTCATTTAAAAAAAAAGAAGTAAGTGACAAGTCCTCGACATGCATTTTCTGTGCTGATATTTTCCTGCATTGATGCTTTTATTCAATACAAAACCTGGGTGAGGCTCAGGCCTCGAAGAACCCCCATCATGTGCTCTCAGTGCTAAGCTGGAGCTGCGTTATCAGGACTGTACAACTGCTGCCATGAATCAGGTTATTTAAAACCCAGACCTAGAGAAACACATTGCTTTCTCCGCTTCACCTGATTTTTCATCTCTTCTCCACACCCTTCCAAAACAGACGGCAACATCTTCCAACTTCCCATCTCTTACCTGTTCAACACAGAGGATGCAAAGCTGCCAGTGTTTGACCGAGATTGAGTTCATCCTTATGTACCCACGGAGGGTTAGGGAGAGGACATCAGGGACACAGGCTAAGCTCCACTCTAGATGCCCCAGAACTGCAGCTCCTCCACTTTACTCCTGAGATCTTTCTCTTTTAGAGCCCTTGCTTGAGGCTTTTGGCTGTGCTTCTTCTCTGCTCTTTGGCATAGGTCTGTGAGCTCCAAAACTTAGAGCAAGGGCTCAGAGGTTCGAAATCAGGTAAAGAAAGGGGACAACTTGAACAGACATCTCCAAATGCAGGTGTTCTGCTTGGGGAAGCACTCAGCTACTGGAAATAACCCACCCCCCATGCTCTCATTTAGGCATGACTTTCAATTAGCAATTAAGGGCCAATGTTGTGCCTGCTGCTGAGACCCCTCTAAGAGCTCAGCTGCACAGGCATGCCAGCAGCCTAATTAGGCAGCTGGAGTGAGTCTTAAGCGGTGGGCGGTTCGGAATAAACAGAGGCAAACCCACTTCTTGGCTGTTTAACCCATAAAAGAGATGTATTTGCCCCAATTGTCCATGTGCTTCTCTGTAGTACTCCTGTAGGAGCTGGGTCATCCCAACTTAGAGCAGCCCTGGGACTCTCCTGGGTTACGCCAGCACCGAGCTAATCCTACAGGGCAGGGATCCTTGCTCAAGCCTTCCTTGCTGTGATTAAGTTTTATTAAACTATAATAAAGAACACAAGAGTCACCAGTTGGGATCAGTTAAACCCCCACACTCAGGGCTGCAGCTCTGGCCAAGACTGGGGGCTTCAGAGAACATAGGTGGCCACCAAATATTGAATAATATGTCCATGGATTTGGTGGGAGGATGAGGCAAACAGCAGGTGGAATGATCCCAGCTACACCCTGTGAACCGTCATATGGAATCACAGCCTCCTTTAGAAATCTCCTACCAGCATGCAATTTTTAGACATTGTTCTTATTTCCATTATGGCTTTATTTATGTATTAGTAAAACACTCATAATGATCACTGCAGGACAGACACTGTTAATCCTACCCCATGCTTCTGCAATTGCTGTTGGGGAGTGTAAACACAACTGGAAAAGCCTTTTTCCCTGTGGGAATATTTTAAAAACCAGCAGAGCAGGATGACGTGGCCTTCCCAAGGGCTTTTAGGGGATTTCAGTCAGAGAGCATTTCCAGAGGAAAATCCCATGAGGTTCACAAAGATGAAAGAGTCGAGTCAATTTTCAGCCTGGGACAGAACTTCAGCCAAAAGCCTGGAACTTGGCTTCCCCACCAGGCATAGCAAGATGAGCCAATATATGTGGGAATTTATTTACCTTCAGCCACCCTTGGTGCTGGCGGCCTTGGTGGCATCTCGGAGAGATGCACAGCCTGGACCACAGTTTGTGGTGTCACATGCTGCCACCTAGTGCCATTCTTTCAGTTTCATATTCAGTTTTGTGGGATTTCTTGGTGCTGGCACGTGTGAACTTGGTGCTCAGGGGTGAGGGGGAATTCTCCCTTTACATGATGCTGCTCACTTTTTTTCTCCTACATTTTTGCACTGATCTAAAGGAAGCTTCAAAATTACAGCTCAGGCTTTAGCAGCAGTTCAGTGCAGACAGAGATACGTCACCATTCATTGGACACTTGTTCATATTTGAGTTAATGGTGTCCTACATAAAGTGTAAGCCAGGTCTTACTGATGAAGTCCTTGATGATGCTCCCCTTAATTTTCATGGAAGTTCTACTGAGCTCCCATCCTAGAAGGGAACAGTAGCAATGTTGAGCCATGAAATGACCCAGTATCATCTAGTGGTTTGGCATGCTTTAAGGAGGCAACTTAGCTCCTTAATATAAAAACCCATGCACAGAGTATCTGTAAAGCAAGTCTCTGCCTGCTTCCATTAGCCACCAGGAAAGGCACTTTGTACCATGCACAGTTCTGCATAGAAATGTCTTAGGCCAACCTAAAAGAGACTGGTTCAGCAGAAGGAACAGTGCTCTGCATCTTGGGTAACTGCAATTTGCCCTTGAACGACCTGTTAGAAGACTTCATATTAAATTATGATACCTCTCCATTCTTTAGCTTTGACATGAAGCAGTCTGAGCTGGGGTGTGCCTTCACTCTGGT
Source organism: Coracopsis vasa (assembly GCA_026283785.1). NCBI lineage: Eukaryota > Metazoa > Chordata > Aves > Psittaciformes > Psittacidae > Coracopsis > Coracopsis vasa. Next base: position 25,408 of record JANHGB010041897.1, read on the forward strand.
CTTAGCTGGAGCCTTGGGCTCCTATACCCAATATAGGTATAGAAATACCTACAAGGATGAAACTAATGTCAAATTGGGTATTTGCTGCTTTGACTGTAATGCAGGAGATGCCCCCAGTTTTGCCCATTCCTGAAGGACCAAATGAGATGTTCATCTCACTGAGCATCCGCTAGAAATGCCAATCTCCTTCCTGTCTTCCTGTATCCCAAGCAGCTGGGCCAAAACTGGAGCTGGAGAAATGCTATATAGTTTCATATCATGTTTTATGATTGTGTGTAACAAGCAGTGTTGAGTATTATAAATATTGCACTTGCAGAGGCTTGAACCTGCCTGCCCTCTGCAAGCAATTGCTCCTGCAAAGCCCTGGAGTCAGCAAGAAGTGGCTGCAAGCCCAAAACCAAAGGTAAGCACATGAGTTGAGCGCTGTGCATGGGGCTGCTGCTGATTGAAGGCTCCTTTCCCTTGGAATTCAGGCACTCTGAAGAACAGAAGCTGGTGTTTCACACTGGCTTCACTCCTGTCCTTGGCTGAGCATGGGAGCTGGCTGAAACACCAGTGTGTGGGTGAAAGGATGCAAAATAAGGGAGACGTTCCTCCAGCATCACAGTTCCCTGATGAGGCTGACCTGCTGGGCCAGGAACTTAAATATTTTTGAGGCTAAAAGTTTGAGGACCAGTCCTTTAAATGGCTGAGCAACTTGAACACCCATTGCTTGCGGTCATCAGGCAGAGGGCTGCAAGGGTGGTGTGCCATAAACAACCCCTGAGACCTTGAACATGCAAGAGAGTTCACTTCTTTTGGATCATGAGATTATCTTGGGCAGCTGACTCCATGTGGCAACACCTCAGGAGCAGAAGCGTGGGTACATTGTTTTAATGAGGGTTTTTTCATCATGCCCCAGAGCTGTGAGATAAACTGTGAAGTGCAGTGGAAATCTGAGATATATTTCTGCAACTTGGCTACGCAGGGAGATGCTCGCTGCCTTTATCTGGGGAGAGCCTCAGGGGCTGGGTGTGGGGTTGGGAGCCGTAGCTGCTCCTTTCCTTTGAGAAAGTACAGGTGTATTTATTCACATTTTAAATCCCTCCTAGGCTCTGGAGAAGAAGGGGCAAAGCCTGAGACACCTCCCTGGCAGGCGGCAGCACTTGCACAAGCTGCAGATGCTGGACTTGACCCGCAGGCGCCAAGAGGTAATGCTGAGATGGATTTGGGGAGAGGCTGGAGCTTCCCCTCTCAGACGGGGGGCTGCCCATCCCCAGTGTCTCTCCTATGGACCACGAGGCTTCAAGATACATGTTGGGAAGGTCATTCACTTGACTCTTGACACCTTGATCTTTTGCTGCTTTCCCAGTGGCTCAGGCAGAGGAGAGGTGGGGAGCATCACAGTGGGCCCCTGTGATCTGTAGCTACTTCTGATTTTTCCAACGCTTTGCCCTCATTTGGCTGTGGCTCATGCAGAGACCAAAATCTCTGTCCGGTTCATGTTGTGTCATGTACCCAGTTTGGCAAACACCATTTTCTTGGGTTAAACTACTTGACTGTGTAATTGTTTTCAGTGCCAACCCCCTAATGATATGCCATGTTGAGCTGCTAAAACGTGTTCACTCCTCTGCTGCTTGTGCTCACGACCCGTTTGCAAACCCAGGCAGAGTTGAAGCGAAATCTCCACAGGGAGGCAAACCTCAATAAACAAAAAATCAAGGAATTCAGCCCGAAGAAAGTCCTCGACAGTCCCCAGAGATGTAAAAGCACTGAAAGCGGAGGCCCCGTCCCTGCTGAGCACAATCAGCGTTTTCATGGAGATGACCATGGTAAGTAGAGTAATTTTCCAAGGAGATTAAAATATCACCAGCCTTTTAAATGTCATCAGAGAAGTTTCCCTTTGGAAGCTGCTTCCACTGCTCCATCTTCTGCAGTGACACAATGCAGGTTTAAAACACCTGGGAGGACAACGCTGGGCAATGTGTTTATAAGGCAAAGCACTGGGATGCCTCAGAACAGGACGCAGGTCTCTGGGTTGCTTCCCTGATAGCATCCAAATGGACCTCAGTAGATGTGAATTAAGAGCTGTGGACTAGCCATAGGGGCATAAAGCCAGATTCATCAGGAGCAGGTTCCCACTGGCAGGAGAGTCTGAGCTTGTCCCACATGTCCCCTGCACAGCAAACTGAGCATGAGGACAGAGGGTGTCCCTGGGGTTCCATGTCCTTGGAGGGTCAGGGTGTCCATAAGGCAAAAGTATCCTAGGATGCGAGCATATAGACCACCACCACATAGGTGAACATACATGGGCTGGAGGAAACCTCTAAAGCTCCACCAACATGATGGCCAAAGGGGTGAAGGAGAAAAAAATAATGGAAAATGACTTCCTGAAGATCAATGCTTACAACAGATTTTGCCCCCTGCCCTCTGCCCCAGCATAAGAAACCTCCTGCCCAAGCCTGAGGTGTGCTCTGGGGAGGGCTTCAGAATTGCTCTTCTACTGCACCAGAGTGACTGCATCTCAATTGTCTCTGCTCTGGAGGAACCAAGTGTGATGTTGCCTTGCAGCAAAAGGGAACCCTGGGTGATTTGGGATCACTGGTTATTTTCAGGGACCTTGTGAGACTGTTTTTTGAGGGAAGAGTCAGCCTTGTCTCTGCCCCTTTGGAATGCAGGAAGGACTGAAGGAGGATACCCACATACGTTTTGCAGTCAGCTTCCTCTGGCAGAGCAACCTTGGGCACATTGAGAAGCTGAACTGGGCTCACCAGGAGAAAGAAATGGAGAATGAACTGCTTGAGGAACAGCTGCCAGAAATTTGCTCCTGGCCTCATCATTGTATGGTCCACCAACAGCCTTGAGCATGGGGTCTGGTCTTACAGCAATCTCTCAGGATCCTCTTTACATGCCTCCAGCTGCCCATAGCCATTTCCAGCCAAACTCCAGGCAATGGGGCTTGCATTTGTACAAAATTATGGTTCTTTTAAGTTGGTTTTTTGTTTGTTTTTTTATCTCTCCCCAAGGAAACACATGGGATGGAGGACTCTCCAGGCAGCATGATGAGGGATGGAGGACGAGGGAGCTGCGGATGAGGGATCTGTTCTGGGACACCTCCAGCACAGGGTCTGAGGAGTGGGAAAGGGAAGAGAAGATTTACCGCAAACCTACGCTTGTGAGAACCAAGACAGAGAGAGTTTCCCTCTTTGATGACTTCTTTGATAGGGATTTCTAGTGGCATGGCTTGGGGTGAGAGGGACATGCTGAAGAAAAGCACCAGCTCTGGTGGTGCTGAAACCTCCCAGATGGATGGACTGAGAGTGGAGACACGATGTTCTCAGTGAGCAGTATTTCTGGGCGCTCAGGCCAGAGGAAAGGGCAGCCGGAAATGAGGAGACCACAAATGTGGAGTAAATAATGACTGTCTGGGTTGCGTGTCTGAATCAAAATATCTGGGGGAAAAATGGCTTGGAATGAGCAACAATGAAGTGGGGGTAGAGGGAGGAGGAGGCTGGCAAAAAGACTAAGCAGAAGCTGGAAAAAATTCTGGGTTAACCCCAAATACTGTTCCAACTGAAATGAAATGTTTTGCTTGCCTTTGGGTTACTCAGCCTTTCTATTTAACATTTTTTTAAAATCTTATATCCTTTTCTAAACCACAAATGTTATAAGGTAAAATGACCAATTTAGGAGGTCCCTAAAATAAATATTCTGCATTTCTAAAATTCCTTTTTACTTTTTTTTCCTTTTTTTTCCCCATTATTTCCTCCCCTGCCCCAGACACAGAAATACAGGTGCTTTCTTCAGTACCAACCTCCAGTTTTACAGACAATCTTCCAAAAAAGCTGGTTTTCATTCACTTGTTTTCTCTGTTCGGGGTTCAGTGCTGTGCAGCGAACATTGGAAACTGAGGGACCTCCAGCATTTCCTGCAGACACATACCCTGGTGGTGGTGGTCAAGGCTGCTGCACTACCAAGAATTTGAAAAAGCTGCCCTGTTGCTATCTGACATTTCCAAGTATATTGAAAAGATGGTTATATGAAGGGCAATGGATCTATCAAAGAGATTCCTGCAATTTCCACCTCTTCTAAACTGCATTTTTTCATAAAATTATCTGCTTTTCCTGATGAAATCATTTGTCACCTGAGAGAAAACCCAGTTCTCCTGTCTCCTATCTGGTTGTCTTTGTAGGTCCATAAATGCCACTGCAGTACAGATGCATCAGGTTTGTGGAACGCTCTAAGTCATTCAAGCATGTATATAAAAAGAGATTTCAGTTACACACAACACAGTTAATTTAATGTGGCAAACCAGATATGCAGGGGACTGGTGCTACAGAAGAGAGGGAGAGAACCCACCACCAGCCCTGGTCCTGAGAAAAAGACCTGCCTGATACCCGGCATCAATTTTGCTTCTGCTCGAAGTTGCAGAGTTGACTCTTCCTTGTACCTTTTGCTTGTCTCCCTAAGTTGCTTTCCACTTGGTCTTTCTAAACCACTTCAGATGAGCTCATTGCCTGAGGGCAGGGACTCCAGGAGTAACAGACATGATTATCCTCACAGCGACTTCCATTTCCTTCAGCTGGAAATCTTGTCCTCTTAGTTTACAAGTTAAGACGTTCAGAATAACTAGATTTGGAGTCAGGTCTCAATTACCCAGGACAGCTCAGGGCTTGGGTAGCTCTGGACAGATGAAGCATGTCCTTCATCACTGTCTCAAACTTGCACTACCTCCCACAAAGCTGTTTTGGATGTGTCTGTGCTGCATCCTCAACTTCCTGGATTATATAGCCAGCAAAAGAGCAGGAGACACATTTTTACACATATTTAGGGGAATTGGACACCCATGGCTGACTTAGTTTCAATGGTATTTAGCTCAAGCTCTATTGAAAATCCTAGGTGGAGCAGGAGCTGGAAATAACAGCCAAAGCCCCAGATCAAAGCTGGAGCCTCCAGCACAGCTGCCCAGCACTGAGCTTCTCTGTCCTGATTTCACCTCTCTTTTTGACATCCCTAAATGCGTAGCCCATTACAGCATGTCTACATGCTTCATGGAGAAAACTGCTCTTTGGAGAAATCACCACGTATGATTTCACTGAAAAGCCAAGAAAACAAACCCAAACACAGAGAAAGAGGAAGAAGAGAACTACTCGTAGCTAATGGGTCTGTGTCTGGAATCTGTATGATTTAAAAATGCTCCTGAGAACTTTGCTGATAAATATGGTCATTGTGTGTGAGCTGAAAACACCATGAGAGCCTTGAATTCGATGTTGAGGGTATGCTGGAAAGGTCAATGATTTAATGGGCCAGAACAATTAATCTGGCACTTGTCTATACACCTGTTCTCTTAATTATGTGCTACATCTCCCTTCTGCATTCCCATCTGTCAACAATTAAGCTATAATTGGTGGAAATGCAATTTATCTGAGATAGAGCTGATTAGTTTTCCAATAATCACATTGCCAGTCTTGGGGAAGAGTGCTGCCCACAGAGAACTGTATGTGGACCAGTCGATCCATATCACAAACTGTGCAGAGACGACACTCTGAGCATTAATTTATCAATTTACAGTGTGCAAAATTTGCTCTTATAGAGGTTATAAAATCAGCAAACCTGCTTCCTACTTCTAGTGCTCAAAACTGTTTGACTGTGCTGCTCTTGGTTGTACTAATTCATTATAACCTGTAGAGAGGCAAATGGCAACTCATCTTCTTCTCTTGTTTTCTAACATCCTTCCAGAGACTGGAAATGAAAATGGTTTTTTTCTTACTAAAGGTGAAACTTGGACTTTTCTACAAATTACAGAAGATGGAAAGAAAACCCCACAATATGTGTGCTGCAACTCAGCAAGGAAGACTTTACAGAGCTGGTTTTCTCTGAATAGCTCCTGGTTCCAAATGCTTGATATTAGCTCAACATTTGAAGGCTGAGTCATTACAGTCAACTGTAATGGAGAGGATGAAACTTGCCACTCAACATAATTGAGCACACACAGCTTCAACCAAAGTCACCTATCACAGAAACCAGTGCCTGCGCGTTAGCAGAGCCCCTCACCTTGACCCCAGGATGCCTCCACAGGGAGGAAGAGAGGATGGAGCACTGCTGCATCCCAGCTGGCAGGCACCGGTGTGAGATGAGTTTTAAAGGAAACCTGCATGGGGCTTGATTTTGATAGTGTGGAGCACTGTAGTCAGAGGAGGAAGAGCCAAGAGGGAAGGATTCAGAGCAGGGAAGTAGAGTGGTATTTGACCTATCTAAGGCTATCTAAGGGCTGTCAAGCTGATATAAACCAGCCACCTACTCTGTCAATAGCTGAGAACATGCGAGGAGGAGTAAAGGGTATCTCAGGGGGTGATATTTCTGTCTATCCTGGGATGGGGTGAGTTACCTGCTGGCTCACAAGGCATTTCGCACCACCCACCCAGCTTTGATGCAAGGCTGAACCCATCCTGCAGGTTAAACATGTTTCCACTCAGGATCTGTGCTGAGGCAGATGCTGCTCAGCCATGATTCAGCACCGTCAGAAAATTCACATTACCAGTGCTCACCAGAATGACAAAGAATGGCAATTTTATGCAGTTGATGTGACTGTGGGTATCGGTAAATGGCACAGCCATGAAAAAATAGGAGATTTAGGTTAGATAGATCCCAGCCCCAGAACACAAATACATTTGGTGTTCCCAGTGAATTGGTTATAGGAAGTTTCTGGTGGCGGTATAAACATGGCCAGAGCCGACCAAGTTTCTGCAGCTCAGGATCAGCTGAACTGGTTTTGCTGAAATGCTTAAACAAAATGATAATGCTCAGCCTGAAGGAGACAACTGAGTTGGTGAAGTCAGCAGCAGTGGTTTATGTCTGAGAAAATCACCACCAATTAAACGTAAAACCTATTAGAGGAAATGCCAATGAACCTCACCTCTGTATTTAAAAAGTAGCCAGAGTTGCTGTAATATCTCCATTATTGCTCCTGAGCAGAAAAATTATTTACTTACACTTAATTAAGAGAGGTGTTAGGTAAATAAAGTTGAACACAGCCATGCTGTAACTGGATCTCATTGAGTAGTGTCGATTAATGTGATTTTCTAACCTTCCTGGGCTCTGTCCCACCTGGTGCTCAGAGTATTTGACCTCCTCAGGAACGCAAGTGTCCAGCATCATATAACATCCTCCCTTGCCCCCACCCCCATTCAAAAGCAGAAAAAAACCCCACTGTCAAAGCCACTGGGATGTATCCAGTAACCTTATTAAATCCTTTCTCTGCCCTGCCTCACTGGAAGGTGTGTGACAGGCAATTGGGATTGCTTCAATCTGCTTACACAAAGCCACGAGAGAAAAGTTCCTAAGAACATCGACTTGAGCGGCTCCATTTCAGGCTGTACATGAAGATTAAAGTATTATCAACAGCTTGAAAAATACCAACCGTGGCATGTTTTCATCTGTCTCACTAGGTATCCTCAGACTGCACTGCGATAGCACAGTCATAAACCTGTTGTTTTCCAATGCTGGAAACAGTGATTAAGCCCTTTATGTTTTCCAGCTTTCCTTAAATAATTTCTGAGCAAGGTCAAGAGTTGGCACACGGGTCCTCTGATGAATTAAGAGGAGGGAGGCAGCTCCTCTGTCTCTTCTGAGCCTCTTTACCTGCTCCCGGTACGGGATGTTGGACTTTCTGGGATGCTGCCTCCCTCTCAGCAGTGCTGGTGAATGGATATCTGCCAGGGGGAACACAATCCATCTCCACTGACAGGACAGAGCAGCCCACACATACCTCCTCCTCTTGCACGAGTAGGAAAAATAGTTATTTCTTGCTTGGTACAAGGGTTGTAGCTTTTTGCCACCTACTGACATGTTGTGGGAATGGCTCATCCTGTGAATTCCTGCAGAAAAGCTTAATTGCACACCGGCTCTGACTGATAGTGCATCCAGCAATGGCGAGCAGGCCGCAAAAGTGAACTGGACAGTAAATACAGAACTTGGAACACTGACAGGAGAGCAACACATATTTGATCGGCTGTTCCTTGCTGTAACTCCCTCCTTGCACCATCCCTTGAGCACGTCATTTCATCATTTCAGAGAGCAGGAACATGGGAAAATTATGCGTCTCCCTTGCAAAACAAAGCCTTGGTTTCTTCCCCTTCTATCTTTCTCCAGTTTATTTATTTTTTTTCCTGTCAACTCCCCCTAAAGTCTCTGCCTGACCTTCACCCTTTCCCGAGGGACTTTCCAAGGGACCTTCCTTCTTCCTTAGCTCTCCTGAGGGCTTCTGATCAGAGGACAAAAGGTCTCTGCAGGACCCTGCTCATTGCTTAAGCTTCACTTAAATCCTGTTTTGATGGCTTAAGCAATGCACAAAGCTAATATTGCTAACTCATTCCTCAGAATGGACTTCAGCCTCCATGAGAGAGCCAAGTGCACGTGTTTGTGTCTCCTGCCAGAGATCATGAACGAGGTCTCATCTCTGCAGCAGCAGTTTTGGTGCGCTCTCGTCCCCACACAGAGTTGCAGTGAAGCTCAGATGAGCTGGCTCACCTGCCTTTAACAATCATGCTCTCCCTTGGCCTCCCAATGGCTCTTACAGAAATATGAGCCTTTACAAATTGTCCTCAGTGTTGAGATACCTGTGCTGGTCCTGGGAAGCCTCAAATCTGAGGAATCCTTCATCTGCTTGGGCTTCTTCCATTTTCATTCATGCAGCTTTCCTTCTACTTCACTCTTATCAGCAGCATGCTTTCCTAACACATACCCTCAATGATGAGGTAGAGCAAAACACTGCTGTGCTGCTGATTCAGCCTTGAATTTCCCTGCTCCGTCTAAGTCACCTTGAGACACACCAAACCCATGCTGCATCACCTGGTGGTCCAGGCAGACTGCAAATGACCCATTTAATCAAACCAGGTTTTATGCAGCACATCATTTAACATCCAAAATGACTCGATTAACTTGGTAGTCAATTAAAATGCTAGATAACAACTGTTCTGGAAGAAGAGAGGAGCAAGAAAGTGCTGGTTTTGCAGTCACCCCTTGCAGAAGCACACCTTTCATTGCACACTGAGGACCAACTGCTTGCCTCTTGCTGGTAGCCACTTGTTCCCAGTTGAAAACACCACCCAGAAGCAAACAGCACAGCTCATGACTTCTGTCTGCACCACAAAAAAAGGGCTGAGGTTAAGAGCCAAGTGGTCCTTATATTTAATACACAAATCATCTCCTTTAGTTTAGCTAAGCTGACCTAAAATTACAGCATTTTGTCACACAAAGCCTCCCTTCGGAGACTTGCTGGAGCTTTTTCTTTTAGCGCTTCTCTGTCTTGAGAAAAAGCTATTGAAGCTTCATCTCACTACGTCGCACCATACGGAGACCATGAGCCCATTACTGCTTCAGTGTAATGAGGACTGATAAAATTAAGGCTTTTTGTTTAAGGTCAGATGAAGAATTAGCATTCAGTGCTGACACGGTTCTGGATGTTTTTCCAAACTTGATACGTGAAGTACACATTATTTGGAGCAAAAGTATTTTTGTACAAAATGTGTCCGTGGGTCTTTGCAAAATACATTTTAAAAGTTGCTCTCTTCCCTAGGAGTTGGCCACTCTTGAAAAACCCCAAGAGAACTAAACAAGCTTAAAAGCAGGGTTTCGGTTTGGGGGTTTTCTCTGGTTTTGATTTATTGAAATCCTGATTTCCAGCCGCAACAATTTATTGTCACTATCTTTGTAAAGTTAATTTGTAACAAAAATCCAGCTAAACGCTACTAAAAATAGTCACGAAAATGTGTCAGAAAGTACTGTGCTAAAGCTAGAGCTGAAAAAAAAAGGCAAAACCCCAAGAAGTCTCTTTGATTCGTAAAACCAGTTTTTGCACTAACCCCTGCTTTTAACCTTTATTTTGCATTTTCTCATTCCCAAGGCTCTTCAGGCCCACTTTGCAGTTGTAAGCAGAGGGTTTGGAAGTGGCCATAAAGCAACAAACATTAAAATCTTCCAGCAGACCCTACATCTTTGGATGAAGGATTACCTACTAGGAATAAATTATCTGGCCCCCTTTTGAAGCTGAGGATGAGTAGCTGGGAACAGCCTGTTGCTGCTCTGGGTTTTGACAACCACTCTGCCCTCATTTATTTGTATTCTTTTTCTCCTCCTTCCCATCTTTCAAAAGAAGATGATACTTAATTAACTACCTGCAGGGATCTTGTGCAGCTCAGTTAATGTTTGGAAACCGCTTTGAAGGCAGCCAGCCTTGTACAGTTTCTAAGGATTGGGGGTTCCTCCTTTTCTGACTCTTTTCTTCCTTCCTACCATGCCATGGCAAAAGCCCCCAATCTTTGGCATCTCAAACTTAATGCTTTACTCCATCTCAGCTAATGTCCAGGAAAACAGCGAGGAGTGCAAATCCATAATTAGCCAAAGGCAAAGGAGAGCAGCTTTGCAAAGCTTCAATCTATTTGGGGTTTTACTCCAAGAGGGTGATACTGAAATACTGTTTCATCAGTTCCCTCCTCACAACTTAAGTTGGATCAGGTGATCCTTGAGGTCCCTTCCAACCTGGTATTCTATGATTCTATGAACTTCCATCCCTCTCAAAGAGCTTGGTATGGCAAAGGTTCTAGTGAACGTGATGTGAGGTCACTAATGATGTGCGAGAGCAAGAACAAGCTTTACGGCCTCATGGGAGCACCTGTAGGGGTTGATGGTGGTCCTGGTGGGTATGCTGGTCTGTGAAGGTGGTAGAGGACTTCCCTTCAAGAAATATGAAAGAGCCTACAGTTTTGCAGCTGTAGGATCAGATGTTTGGTCTCCTCTCCGTAGGACTGTGGTCTCCAAAGTGAGACATCACATCTGGACAGGGGACTTAAACTGCCTGGGTCATAGCTGGTGCAATATATCTTCACTTACCATGGGAAAACAGATGTTCAGCTACTCATAATACAAGGTTACCCACCATTTTTGCTCTTCTGATGCAACACACTGATGAGTTTTCTGATTGAGATGTCAAAATTATAGGGGCACAGCCTTCATCTGTGTCAGAAAATACTACAAAACAGTAAAAAAAATCTATTATATGTATCAACATGCCCCAACCCCCCAAACAACCAAACCCAGAGAAGACTGCTAAGTATCAGTCCAAGCTAGAATTAGGTAGTGGCAGAGAGGGAAAGAGCTTTTACTTATCATCAGAAAAAGATTGTAAGTGGTTATGATGTGGAAATGGTTAAAATGAATGAGGTCTTACCTCTTCATTTCCCACCTTTGAAGTGCCTGGTTTCTGTAACTGATGTCATAGTTGAGCACAATAAGACCTGCCTTTGTGATCACACCAGGAACTGGAAAGGGGTGCCAAGATCTGGAGCAGGGAGTGAGTCAGTTCCAAACCAGAGTAATAATTTTTCTAAAGAAAATCATTACTCTTAACACAGATGTGTTCAGATTCAGGCCCTGTACCAAGAAAATAACACTTGCCTATGGCAACCCTACCTATTTGTTTTGCTTGTTTGTATCGAATGAAGTCCTTTGCCTTTGGGTTCATGGGACTGGTGGTTTTGAAATTGTGGTGGTTTTTGCAAAGAAGGTGTCCTGGTTTCAGCAGTAGCAGTCATTTTTCTCTTTCTTAGTAGCTGGTGCAATGCTGTGTTTTTGACTTTCGGCCTGGTAACAGCACTGATAACACCGATGTTTTCAGCTGTGGCTTAGCAATGTTTAGTCTGAGCAAGGACTTTCTGAGCCTCATGC
>JANHGB010041899.1:868-13430 GCA_026283785.1 Coracopsis vasa
TCTCAGGGCAGGTTTAGGGTTTCTCCAAGGAATAAAGGAAAAGAAGGAAAAAAAGAGAGGGAGAAAGAGTTGGCCATGACCTAGATGCTGGAGAGAAAGCAGGCTCTGAGCACAAATGCTGCAAGTTGCACATCTTTTCTACTTCCAATCGCACTGTGCATTTCATGCCAAGGAAAACAGCACCTTTGGGAGCAACAGAGCCAGGGGAGGTGTCTGCCCACTGCTTGGCCCCTGCTCTCCCCAGGCAGCATGAAGCTCTGCCATTCCGGCCTGGAGGGCAGATCTTCTCAAAAGGATCTCTCCCTGCATGTGCAGTCCAGACACTGCTGGGATGCAGTGTGCACCTGGGAGATGGAAAAGGCTCCCGAGTCCTGCAGGTTTGATGCAGCTGGAGAGATTCAGTGAAAAACTACAGCTCTAGTTTGAAACTAAGCTTTGTCTTTGAGGAGGGTGAGGCAGAAAGCAAGCATCTGAGACAGGAGAGAAAACAAAAGGCTGGAATGACTGAAAGTGGATTTCCTATCTACCAAATGCCACACAAAAGCTACATTAGCAGAAATTTAAACCAGGAAGGTAAAATACATTAAAAAACAGCAGTTCTGGCATAACATGTATGTTCTGCTATGCACATCATTAAAACCTACGATCACACAAAAACACTGATTCCCTTAGAGGGCAGATTCTGTACACAGCCTCACATCCACAGTGACCAACAAGACTGTAAATGAAGAGGGATTTATTCACAACCTCTCTTACATTTTGTGCATTGAATGAAACCCAAATGCTAAAAATCAAGTAAAATACCCCAATACTTCACGATCACAAACCCAAATGCTGTAACCACAAACACCCAAACAGGAACAGAACAAAGGAAAGGAAGGAAAGATAATCCCACTTTGGCATTTCCTCGGGGCTGTTTCATATAGGATCCTTTATTAAAAAGAGATGGGGCTGGAGAAGTAGCTGACAAAAGAAAATCAGAAGCTCCATCACATGCTGCCATTTCTTCGCCTGACAGTGATGGAGAGCTTGGCATGTCTTCATTTGTAATATTATTTGGGCCAAAAGCAAACACACAGAATTGTGAACCAGAGCGAGCAGACTGGCATTGGTGCTCCAAAACGAATCAGATATTAAAAATCTAATTAAAAACAAAAATAAAAATATGGGGGAACACAAACGAGCACCACCACAATTACCAGCACTCAGCAGCTGGCAGCCACAAAGCAAGTACCTCACACTTCCAGCAGACACAGGCCCACCAGTGACCTTCACCTTCTATGAGAAAAGACCCATCTCAGGCCTGTTCCCTTATGGACATCTTTCACAGAATCACAGAATGGTCTGAGTTGGAAGGGACCTTAAAGCTCATCCAGTTCCACCCCCTGCCATGGGCAGGGACACCTTCACTAGACCAAGTTGCTCAAAGCCCCGTCCAACCTGGCCTTGAACACTGTCAGGGATGGGGCAGCCACAGCTTCTCTGGGCAGCCTGTGCCAGTGCCTCAGCACCCTCAGAGTGCACAGTGAAGAATTTCTTCCTAATGTTTAATCTAAATCTCCCCTCTGTCACTCTAAAGCCATTCCCCCTTGTCCTGTTACTACAAGCCCTTGTAAGAAGCCCCTCTCCAGGTTTCTTACAGGTCCCTCTTAGGTACTGGAAGATTGTTGTAAGGTCTCCCCAGAGCCTTCCCTTCTCCAGGCTGAACAATCCCAGCTCTCCCAGTGAGACATGCTCCAGTCCTTTGTGAGCATTTCCCCTGATGGAAATTGTGGGTGCCCAGGGCAGCTACGCTCCAGGCTTCAGCACAACCGACATGTGACTAAAATTAAGCAGAATGAATTCAGGCTTTGGGAACTGGGAGCATCAACAGTTAAGGCCAGAGAACAGCCAGTGGAAGACTACAGGTTTTATTAGGGACTTTGGCTTCTGAACTGGTAGGTGGAAGAACAACTTTGTAACACATTGCTAATCCCTCAGCTGTCCACATTCCCTAAATCTTCCAGGCTTTATAATTAAGCAAACCCTCCTCATTAAAATGCTGCGAGTGCTGCAGTTTTTCCTTCCAAATATTTAAAACTCCGTCTGCAACACTAACAAAGCCCTGCATTTTGTCAGAAAATGAGTACCAAGAAAGCCCTGAACACAAAATCACTGCATTTTCTTTTGCAGCCCACCAATCCACTTCTATAAAGTGACATATTTCACACAGCCCATTACTAAGAAGAAACAGACTTCACACTTTCTTTCTGAAGTGTGAGGTACACCTGCCAGATGAAACGACATCTAACAAATAGCCATCACACCCCCAAACATCGAAGGTAATACGCTGGCTTATGAGCTAGTACCCACGTTTAACACTCGTTGTACATGCTGTCGGTAACCTATGCTCTGTTTAACACCCACAAAAGGAAAACTTCAAATCTGGGGCTATGTTACAGCCTCCAAAAAACCTCCTTGTAAGCAAGGACTAGCGTGAGATCATGATCTGACTTATTCAACACAAGGTTTCTTTTGTGCAGCAGCCAAAATATGTAAATTACCCAGGAATAAAAGGAATCGTCCGATCTGTACATGTGTCTTACAAACACGACTGAATGACACAGTGCAAGTGCACAAGTCTTTACAAGCTTTAATTTCAGGTAATCTTTGCCAAAAGGTTAAACACTTTAGCTTCTCTGGTCCAATATTAGTCATCGCTCAACCTCTGTTGGTAATCTGCAACCTTCTCCCCTGCCTTACGCAGAGAAAGTATTGCAAATGCAAAACACTGGGCATGAAAAGGGAGGACCCAAGAGGTTCAAAGGCCCGTTCCTCTCACTAGATGAGGAGCAGAAGGGATTGCAAATAAAGCTGCAACACCAGCCCACTGTCATGTGTTTGAGAAGCAGGCTGAATATATACTGTCCGCGCAGACCGCAGATGGCTGGGGTGAGCAGAAGAGACCTGACCAACCCTCCAGGACTGTCATATTCCATTTTCAAGTGCAAAAATACACCCCAAAATACCTTTATTTTTCTTCACTGGCATCACAAGCAAACACTGTCTCAAAAGTCAAGCAAGAGGAGGCTTGTTCCTTCTCCCTTTGCCACCATCTTCACCTTCTCCTCCTTCTCTCCCTGGTTTGGTGAGAACTGCTCCCAGCAGCAAGAGCAGAGGATTAACATCAGGTTGGTAGATGTGAGACAGTCAGCCCTACGCACACCCACTGACATACCCTGTCCAAGCCCTCCAACCACCTGCTTCTTCCTGGGGAGGAATGAGCTCCTTCTGAAAAGGGCAAAACCAAGCCCATGACTGATGCCAGATCAGACTCAGGCTCCTCCATGCTCTTCTGCAGCATTCCTGAAACCTACAACCCAACAGCAGCTTCGGGGGTGAATAAGTGCCACCAAGCTCAGCTACTCTGTGGGAATAAACAGAGAAGAAATAACTAGAAATATATGGACTGAGAGGAGCTTTGCTGGAGCACAGACCTCTCTTAAACTTGCTTGTTCACATGAGTTCCACACTTGTAACTCTAAGGATTTTCAAAGCAGAAATGGAATACAGATATTGTATTTTACCTCTAAAATACACTTGCACTCAGAAACACAGCTCTTTTTTAAAAGGGAAATCCATTACGGAATGATTTACAACTGACTGACAAGATGATGATGATGACTCTGTAATTATCAGGTCCAATCACTCCAATTACAATTTACCAGCAGACACACAAACTATTTGATTCACAGCTAACATTTTCTTCAGCACACACTAAGTCTTTCTTAAAACAAGAGGGGAGACAGACAACCTCTATCAGTAACAGACAAACGCAGCTGCTGACGAGAGGAATGCAGGGATGTCTGCGAGGGGCAAATTTCCCTTTGTGTTTGTGCCAAACCTTTCCGGAGGACAGATGACAACCAGGGCTGCAACCAAAAAGGCTTTTCCTTTGCGTTCAGACAGGAACAGCTGTTACACAGGTACAAAGGTATGGCCACGTCTGGGCACCCGTGATAAGCAAGTTCTTCATCAAATCAGTTGCTGAGATTTTCATTTTCTTTGGTAGATTAATGCTGACTTATGCACAGCATTTAAAATAGTCCTGCACTGCCAAAGCTTTATAAAGGCTGTGCACTTTAGCGTACAAGTAAGTGCACTTGGCGTTATGCCACTATGTACAAAATCATTTTCATGCAGCTGCCAGCAGAAGGGAACTATATTCTTGGACCAGATGTTTTTGTTGTCGGCGCTGCCAAGCACGCCTGGAAACCTCACAGCTGAGCGGTGCTGAAGGAGTGAATTAACAATGAACAGAGCCACAAGATGCTCGTGTCCATCTATCAGACAGGGTGTCACGGTCCCCTCTCTCCATTCCTCCCCCTCTCCAAGCAAGGAAGCTGCTGATAGCCAGCTAATTATTTACCTGCCTGAGAAGAAAAGGCCTTCTGCCTCTATCAGGATAAAGAAAAGCAACAAATACTTACAGAAAATATTACACCCCAGGTACATGTACCCTAGCTGGGCAGGTGACAAAGAGACCATGATTAACAGCCAAGAAAACAGGACTGTAAAAAATCTAAATGGTCCTAATAGTACAGTATGTGTTTGTTTTCACTGTTGGGCTGTGAACAGGCTTGCATTTATTAAACAGTATTTCACCTCAAAAATCACAGCGTCATGGCATCTCACTCTCTAGTTTAAAAACAAACAGCACAGATCCCAGCACAAGTCTCTCACTCTTTGAACTGAAACCCTGAGAGCACTGGCAGGGTTCTGGGGACGTACGTCCAATTCCCAACCCCAACACCAGCTCCTAGTCAGTCTCAGCTGGTCTTTGTCCTGATGCCTCCATGCTGCAAAGCAGGGACCCCTGCAAACCCCAACCTGCCAGGCTTTGCCTTGCCTTCCCCAACTGCACCATGACCAGCAGAGGGGACCTATGCGGCTACAGGGTAGAAATAATAAATCACAGAACCGTTTGGACTGGAAGGTACCTTAAAGCTCATCCAGTTCCAACCCCCCTGCCATGGGCAGGGACACCTTCCGCTAGACCAGGTTGCTCAAAGCCCTGTCCAACCTCCCCAGGGCGGCGAAAGGCAATGCCATTCCTTCAGGTTCGTGGTGAGGGGGTAATTTTTTGTTTATTCCAGTCGCTGGGCATTGCATGTGTTCAAAGCGGAACGTAGCAGAAAGAGGACATGTATGTGTGTTGTGAGCTTTCTGGGAACTGCTTTGGGGACTCTTTTCTCAGATGAGCACAGCCTACTTCTGTACTGCAAGCCGCTGCTAAAAAGCAACACTCGGCAACTTGACTGTAAAATAAACACAGGCATAAAGTGTTCCACTGAAATCCTCCTATATGGGAATAATCTCATCTCCCTCACAATGAGCATCATTTTGGTTTCCCAGCCATCAGTTACCACCCCATCTGCTGTTCCAAACATGGCCCCAGCCCACCTCAATACACCCACCAGCCAACATCTGCATGGGAGCTGTGCCCACCTTGAACACCCGGAGCAGTGTCTTCAAGGATAAATTCTACAGTTACGTGTTTTAAAAAAGACCAGATGGCCTCTCTTGTCCAGATAAATAAATGGTTGCCTTCTCAGGGACTTTTCCCTTAAAACAAAAGTAATGCTATCACTACAGGGTCTCAGAGGAAGATGATTCATGAGCAGGAAAAGGCCTGTAATTCTGTGCTCGGGGTATTCATCCCAACAGATACTACAACTTTTTACTACGTTAGTCCCATAACATGATGAAGTGACAGTCTGAAGAAAATCTTCTCTTAATCACACTGATTTGAAACTAAACAAAGAGCAATTAGCCCTGCCAAAGCATGGGGGCTGAAGGGAGGGGGAGGCATTTACATCTGAAGGAAGAAACCTGGATTGTTTGGAGAACTCCAAAATTCACAGGGATGTGGTTTAAGGATTTGCTTAGAGCGGAGCTGTGTAACAATGAAGCCATGCACAAAGGGACAGGCTGCAGAAACCCTGCCAGCTACAGCTCCACCACCAAGGCAAGGACCCGCTGGTTGGTTTGGAAACATTACCAAGCAGCATGGAAGCAGCAGAAATCCCACACACAGCAAACAGGACCTCTCCAATAGCTGGAGAGAGGCAGCTAAGTGAAAGACCATGTGTTGCGGAGGTCAGCTTCTGCCAGACTACAGGCATCTGAACAAAGCCCATCACGGCTGGAGGCTCCTCTCCTGCGGTTTCCTGCAGCCTCACCCCTCCAACAAGCGCATGGAGAAATCCCAAAGCCCAGTCAAAAAGGAAAGCCTCAGAAATTGCTGGTTAAATTGGCTAAGCTTGTCTTTGCTGCTTTACTAACAAATGACGCTCCACTAGGAAAAGCTGCACTCTGGCTGGCATGAATCAAAAAGCGAGGGGCGGGGGATGCAGAATAGGAAAAAGAAGAACAGGGAGGCTATTATAAAGATAGCAAACAGGATAATTAAAAAAAAAGGCAAGTTCTAAGGTTGTGGGTGCTTTTTCTTTCTTAGAAGTCACCCCAAAGCAGCTCCATCTGTAGTCTCTGAGCATCTGGGGGTTTCTGCCAAAGTGATCAGTGGCAAAGAGCTAGCATTTGTCTTTGAATCGCAGCCATTATGTGCTCCAACGTTCCCACACCACGGAGAGAAATTGGAGGCGCTCACAATTCTCTCTGGGCTAACGCCGAGCCGCCGATCCAAAGCGCAAGGGATGACAGCAGCGCATGTGCACTGCTGCATATAAAGGCAAGGCACGGTGGAAGAAACGGACATTGCTGCTTTTCATGACCTATAAAACTTCTCCACTGAAAGCAGGCTTGGCTGAGGGCAGCTCTCCAACTCACTGGCAAACCTCTTCAAAGCAAGGCATCCAGCTAAGGTTGTCTTTCATACAATAGAGCCCTTATTCCCTCGCGCCTTTGGTTCATGAGTAGACGCTTTGCCCCAGGAGCCATAGTGCGCACAGCCATGCAACAGTCACAACCTAGTTTTGGCCTGCAAAGCAGGCACATGCTCATGCACACCAACAACTTGCATTTCCCGCCTCTTCCCTTCAGAGAAGTGCTGAACACCCCAAAACCCATTATCTGCTGTTAGCTGTCCACAAGCCCTTCTCGCCTCACACCTGGAGGCGCTCTTTTACCATTCCTCTTGTAAAGAGGTTTAAAAGAGAAGGCTAAAGAAGAAAACAATAATGATGAAACAAGTTCTCTGAGTGGAAGATGCTGAAAAACGCTGAACCCCAATAAGCTCCTACTATCTTAACTCAAAGGTCTCTGCTATGTTGCTGTGTATCAGGTTCCAGAACAATCTTCTGGCTCTTGACATCATGCGGAAGGCAAGCAGGTTTCTCTCTTTGAAGCCCTCTAGTGATGACCAAAGGTGCAGCAGTCACACAAGTACTCACTTTGAGTGCAACCAGGAGATAAAATGTAGATAAACACTTGCACAAGAAATCACTGCTCACCAGCCACACCAGGTCAAGATGGCCATGTCTCAAGGAGCACATAAAAACTCACAGAGCCACACTAAGCAGAGCGTTTGTGACCATTTATCCACACTCTAAGTAGCTATTTGTCCTCCAAAGGCTAATGAATATGGGTGTTTTGTGAACAATAATGGATTAGACCCTAATCCAAAACCAGCATCAATCCATCATGATTCTTAATTAAGACCCATGGTAGGGAGTTGGAACTAGACGATCTTAAGGCCCTTTCCAACCCAAACCATTCTATGATTCTGTGTGGAAAATTCACAAGAATGTAGGCATGATACTAAATGTCTTTTTTTTTCTTTTTTATTCCTATCCCAAATGATCCAACTTTTAATCTATATTGTGCCTCAGCAATAGATGCAACTTCTGCTCTTCACTGAATATACAGCTCCTGAATATTTGAGGTTCCACAACTATATTCATCCCATGCATTACTGAGCTGCAGAGACCAGTAGGAGAAAACAACTTTTTTTTTTTCCTAAGAAAAATTCCTATTAACTGCCAGCCAGCCTACATCCCTCTCCAGATCCAGCGCTGCGACAGGGATGCTACCATGTCACCAGGTCTTCCCTATGAAACTACAACACTCTGCCCAAACCCACTCATTTGCATTCTTCAGCTTTGTCAACCAGCTGTATGAAATTCACTTATTACAGAAACAGCTATACATTTTTACATCTCAAAGTGGCAAATCACTAGATGCGTCACACGCAACAATGCTAAAATGAGCATTGTTTCACACAATGAAGTCTGCTGTAACACCTCATTTATATTAGGACCACTTTATTGTCAAAGAAACTGCTGATTTAAATCATACCTATCTAGTTTCTGGAGGAAGAAAGAGTGGTATCCAGTGAATTAGCAATGCTACCACACAAGCATATACAGCAAGGGCAGGCTGGGCTTTTGATTCCAGACTTCACTTAAAGCAAACAGATGTCTTTCAGAGGTAGATCTACTTTGGCTACCTGGATTAGCCCACTCAAAGGTTGTTTTCCTTTGCCATTCACTAACCAAAGCACTATTAAACTCATAATTAACATGGTTCTTTGCCTGCAAATACAGGGCAAGGTCCAAAAAGTGGTTCACCTAAGCCAGTCTCCCACGGGTCACCAGATCAGGATTCCTCAGCACAGGTTTTTTGTATACACCACTGGAACTGAGCTTGTCACCCAGCAATTCTTTGCTCTGACATTATCCTGAAGTCTGGAATTCAGAATCACAACAAATGTTATGGAAATGGTCCAAAGCAGAAAGTGAAGTGATTTCTAAGGCAAGCAAGTGGACTAAAAATAGTCTGTTGCGCAGTGGAAAGAATCAGAGGGTGGGGGAATCCCTGCAGAAGACCTTTACACTCCATCCTTTATTCCTAAATCCGCAGGTGTGGAGCACCACAAACGCTCCCTCAGCGGCCAGGCTGTCAGAAATGCATCACAGCTGGCTTCCCTCTCAGATTCACACTGCAAAGAGATGGCTTCGGGGCTAGTGCTCCCCAGGCAGCCTCATGGCTGTAACCCTAAGGAGATGCTCACACTGCTGTGAGCCAGCTCCCAGCCGCTGCCTCTCCCACTCCTTGCCTCGCCTGGCCCCTCTTGCCCACCCCCTGGCTAGCTTTTACTGGGGTGAAACCAACAGAAATCTAATCTGTAATAATATATATATTTATAGATATATTAATAAAAGTGTGTCTATACATACACTATATATATATATCAATATACACACATACACACTTTATTGCCAGTGGATCTCTCTGAAGGATGGAAGCAGATAGATTGTGGTCCTAAGGGAGCTGGGAAAGGTGAGGAAGAGAGGCAGGGTTGCCTCTGAAGTAGCAGCCAGACATCAAATTGGCTTTGCTGTATTGTAAAACCACATCTGGAAGAAGTAAGTAGAAAACGGGGAAAACCAAAGACACCTATGTGATGAGAAAGCACTGCTATCACAACAGGATGCTGTCTGAACATTTGCAAACAGAAAATGTAACTGATCCTCCTTTCTTTCCTGCCAGTGGAAGAAATCCTTTCCTGAATTTACATGGGTGTTTGTTTGTTTACATTTATAAGAACGTGAAAGAGAATGAGTTTGCATTTTCAAGCTGGTCTATCCATTTTTACAAGAACAGTGCAAACTCTAACGATTTGTGTTGCAAATGAAGGCAAGGTTAGGTATATTTCCCCAAACTCTTTTAATGAGAATTGAGGAGCAGCAGCAGTTCTGAAATAGGAACCGACATCACCCTCAGGGCCTCACATTTGAGTGGAGACTTTGTTTGATGATGCAGCCCCCTCTGATCTACAAATCAGTGCATCTCTATCATTTTGTAATTGACTCAAGGCTTTACATTTAAACAAACTGTTGTGAAGGGACATAGTGAGAGAAGCAAATAAAAATTCAGAGTGAAAAACTAACTCACTTATAAATAATGGGTTTGTCTTACAGGCTCAAGGAGAGGAAACACAAATAAATGCTACAGAAAAGGCTGCTGAGGTAAAATATGCAAGAGACAAATAAAACCCTCCCTAATGGTGCTGCCTTTGCATCAGTATTTCCACAGCAGTGACTCACGGCTGCCTGGCCACCTGCAGCCCTGGCTGGGAGGACAGGTTAGTGCTGGGGGGAGCCCAGCAGTCAGCCGCGGGGATGCTGCATCTCCCTGCTGCTTCTGGTCTCTTTACTCAATTATGTTTCCATTTGGTAGAATATTCCACATTAATAACATGGTTTTCAGGAATTACGGACACTCTCCTTTCTTGATCTTGGATACAGAACCAAGGTGTTTTGCCAGGCCAGTAACAGTTATCCGAAGGTCTGTGGGCTGCTGCATTTACACTAGGATTTCCACTTAGTTCTTACCGGCTCTAGAATGAAACACTAACATTCGGTTCAGTTCATGAAGGAGGAGCTACACTGGAAAATATCTTTGCCCTAGTGAAACACTGCAGAAACACCTCATACACCAACTGACATGCAAAAAAACCTGGAAGTTCATTTCTGGAACAGACTCCTCTACTAAACAGAGAGGGATACTTGTAAATACCCCCATGCTGCAGATGTAGGTGCAAAAGAGAGCAGGCTGTTGAACTCTCATCACGTCTTTTGCACCAGTGATGTGCTGGGTAAAGAAACTACTGTTTTACCAGGTGGATGTGAGGCAAAACACACCACCAATGTGCTTGCTCTCCACGCAGAAACAGTAGCTGCTTCTGCTGCTAAACTCACTCGCTTCTCACAGGCACACCTTCTTCGCTTGAGAAATAAAAGCCTGACACAAAAAAAGTCAGCAGGGAATCATCAGAACAAAAAGATGCCTCTTTGGCTAGACTCCCATTGGTCTAATCATGCTTGAAGCAGGTCTTACCAAGAAGAGACAGCAAGGACAGGAGAGCAAAACTAAAACTTGTGCTTTTTGTGAAGCATGAACCTTTGCAATTTAATAACAACTTCTCTGCACTTTTATTTATCAGTAGAAAATGTTCTCTGCCAGAGGGGTTACACAAAGCAGAGTCAGTGGCTTTTAATCTCTTTTGGATTAAACCTACCTAGAGGAATGCTCACAGGCCCCTTGTCAGAAAGACTTGCAATGCTTCTAGGGTCAGGAGAAAACCAGCATCTTCTGCATTGATCAATTGAACTGCTTTGCACAGCATCTTCAAGGCTCTTTTAACACTTGGCTCAGCCATGTGCTTCCCATTGCATATTCAAGAGATAGGGCATAGGGGGAGAAGAACACTTTCCTGTTAGGCACAAGGGGAGCATTTATCATGGTTACAAGTCGGCTTAGAGTACAATGAATTCCCAGGTCCTTCAGCATTAGCACTAGCTGCCTTTATCTCTAGATTTAGGAGCTGTGCTTTAGGACTGTACTGTAGCCAACTCCCTACATAATCACTCAAACTGCATCTTGCAAAAGGAGCACTGTTGAGAGACTTAGACCAAACATTTTTTTGTCTCATTAAATGCTGGAGAGTAACACTGTTATTTTATATCTACCTATACACATGTTAAGAAAGAGAAAGGGAGGGACAGAGCTCACACAGGATAATCTCAAATACACAGAACAATCTGTGGGCCGGTAAGCTAAAGAAAGAACCAAAGGGAAACTTTAAGATGCTCAGAAGTAGTTTGCATGTGCTATCCTGCAAAAATTCCTAGCGCTGCATCACTCACTTCAAAGTCAAGCATCAGAACTTCTTCTTTAAAAACAAAACCCAAACATCTGCTTCCCTCTCCCGATTTACTGCAGAACAGTGGCCAGCTGACTGATAATAGACAGTAGCTAAGGTCTGCCTACCATTCCCAAAGCAGAAGCTATAAATTTCAGCCTCTCCCTTCTCCACACAGCCTGCCAGCTTTCACATAAATTGTTGGGACTTTGTGTCTTTGGAATTTCTCCTCCCCTCCTCATTAGACTTGGCTGAAGCTGGCCAGCAGAGCCAAAAGATATTTGGTGGAAAAGAAGGCAGGACACACACACACTATTGCCAAGAAGCCTCATTTCCTTAGGAAGTCAAGATAAAAATGTGGAATGTCGCAGCAAAAACAGGAGGAGCCCACAGGCAGGTGCAGTTTATGAAACTACAGTTAAACACAGTCAAGAAAGATTATATTTCAAGCAGATATATCCCCTTTAACATAAACAGAAAACCAATTCTCCTGTCTTTGATCTTAATGCCCAAGCCACACTTTAAAGTGCACTTCTGCAAGACAGCAGTTCATGCTGGGCCAGGGATCTCTTGCTTGCCTATTCACAGGCAGGAGGAATACACCGCAGACAAAAGTTCGGCCTAGATACTCGCTAAAATCAAAGCACAATGCTCTGTCACAACCCTCATTGGTTTTACTCTACCCAAACTGGCAAGAGTACACATGCTCTAGCGCCGTATTGACAGGGTTGCCTTGTTTTCCTTGAGTAGACAATATGTCTGATTCACCAGGGGTAAATTAAGCTGTGCTGCATGTCTGACAGAAATGATACAAAACGCAGCCTTGTACTTCTTGCTATTATCTGCACACAAAACATTTCTGCCCAGCTCTCGGCGCGATGATGATTCTCGGAGCTGGTTTGCTGATGGTCTTCACAG
>JANHGB010041899.1:13509-30251 GCA_026283785.1 Coracopsis vasa
CTAGAACTTGCGCAGGCTACTATTGCTCAAATTTGTGTCAGTGCAGATATGACCTGTAGATTAAATATCATGATTGTGAAAGCATCCTCATACTACCCACACTGAGCATTCACCACTGCCAGTATTAGGGTCCAGCACTCCCTAACAAAGACAGATGCTAGCAGTCATTCATATACATATGAAATCACATTGTCATTAGTGACTTCCTTGTCAGTGCTCACAGCAGGTCTCCAGATGACTGCAGGTACTAAGCTTATGACTAAAGGAAAACAGGCACAGGATTACAGTTAAATGTATGAATATTGCCCACTTGGACTGATAAACAGTGCCCAAAAGCTGGAATTAAGCATTTGTCCTACTCATTATAAGGATGGTAACAGACGTCAGTAGCTCACCTAGATGACTTATCCTTTCCTTTGAGTGTGTCAATGCAGTTGCACCATCAGACCAAAGGAAAGAAGTTTTTACAGAAAAAGTCCAGACTTGTCCAAAGAGCTCAAGGCTTGCAGAGAAATCTTCTTAATACACAATCCTGCCCTCTCACTAATGGAAGTCAGCTGTAGCCTACATAGCCTTCTAGTTTCCATTATGCTCCAGTACTAAACATGCGCTCTCACAAAGTGATGAGCGGTAACAGATTCCAGCGCCAGAGCTGAGCAGTATAACCTGAGCATCATCTGTTGTGCTACAGCATTGTTATCTGGTTCTCTGACAGCCAGGTAGGCAAAATTTTAAGGCTGTCTCCATAAAACAAGGAGATACTTCTGCACCCCAAACTACAGCAGAGTTCCCTTTATGTGGCCATAAATTCAGTTTGAGTAATCTAAAATACATTATAACTTGCAGAGCATTGGCAAAGCGTTTTTTCTGCTAGACAGGACAAAAAACCTTGCACATCAGACCTGGCATAAGCAGACAGATGAGGAGAAGGCAGAGGCAACACAGCTTTCTTTGCACTTTCCTAACACAATGATCCATGATCAACCTTGAGTACGAAGCCATCTCCTGGCCTCAGCTAAAAAGCCATGCAACAGGAGTACTACTAAAAGAGCACCATGAAGCTGTCACAGTCAAAGCTCTTCTGCTGCTGACAGGTAATAGATGCTGGTGTGGTAGCAATGGTGCATTCAAGGATCTTAAAGGCAAAAGGAAAACATCTGTTTCTTCCAGCCTTGAAACAGTCAGGTTCCAAAACAGGCATGTTGAAATATATAGAGCAGTATACAGGCAAAGACAACTGACAACAGGCAGTGCATGCAATGCAGTTAGTCTTCCACTTGAGTGAAAAACTTGCATTGAGAAGAACTTGTATGTTGAAAAAAGCAAATATAGAAACAGGCATGCATTTTTCTTTCCTCATAGCCAATTTTTCCCACCAACCACAGTATCAGTGTGAAGTTGCTCTTCACTGGGACTCAGTAATGCAGAGCCTTGGTGCTCGGCACCAGCTCTCTCCAGTCAATCCATGTTGTGTAGCACTTCCCAAGCTGCTGTGCTTGGTAAAAGCCACAGCATTCTGCCCTGATGCAAACTGCATGTGGAGCTCCCTATTCAACCTCCCTCTTGCAGCTGCATCAAACCTGACATCCTCCCCTTCCCAAATAAGCTCTTCCACTGACAGTCTTGCTAACTACGCCAGGACTCAGATGAAGAGAGTGGAAGTCTGCCTTTTACCCAAACTGGTGCTAGCACTGCTCCAGGAAAGTTTACTGGATCACACCCAAAAACTGCAGATCTGACTCAAGCTGGGTGTTAGATGTATTTGCCTTGCTGTGAGATATAGTATGACTGTAAGGACAAAAGGCTCCCCAGAGTTAAATGTCACTCTGCTCAGTCAGGACTATTAGCAGGAAGGCTAAGCACCACCCTGCCACCCAAGGACACGGATGTTGCGACATGTCTGACGCCGTGGGCCCCCCATCCCGTGCAGAGCCCTCACCATGAAGATGGACTGGACCCATTCTGCTCAACCCAGGCAGTGTGGACCTGATGCATCTGCAGGAGAGCCTGGTTCCACAAGGACATCAGCCAGCACCACAGGGCTGAGCCTCCCACCATCAGGGTCATGATAAAGCATGGGAACAACTGTGCCAAGTTCCTGGGCAAGGGCATGCAGCAGAAGTAGTTGTGGGAGCTCAAATTAAGGAGGGAAACAATCAATTATACAAACGCTCTGTAGCTCAAAAAAGGCTGCCCTGCCGGTTGCAAGACTGTTGTAGCTCTTTTTGACCTCCCAAACCAGATGTTACAGCTTAAGGGAGCCCAGCTCTGTTTTCCTCTGAACTGCAATAGAAAGTTCCCAGAAGACTTGTTTTTTAATTCTTTGACCTAATCCCTGGAAGAGATCAGAGGTTCACCAGCTTCAGGAGGGACTGGACAGCAGGACTGTCCTCATTGTAAATACCTTTCCTATTTATTTCTTTCCCACAGAACGATTCTTTGTTTTGCCAGGTAACTGTTTAACCAAAGACTATAAAATTTGATACAGACAAGTAAGTAGCAACCAAACTCACATTCGAGGGACATGCAAGCAGGGTGCCACTACTCCCCATGGGAGCAATCTAGATTTTCAGTACCCTAATCCATTCTCCCCAATTCATATCAAGAGGAAAGGATATGGCAAGGGCTTTTGGTTATTCTACTGGCTTCAGGTTTGCTTTGGCTAACTTTGCAGTAAGTAGAGGCACGGACTGGTGTATAAGTACTTTATCAGGCAGCTGCACTAAGCCAGGTAAAGGTGTACATTCATGTCTCCTCAATAAAAGACCAGCCCATATTCAGTTTCTCTGGACCAGCTTAACCCAGTTCTGTTACACAGTGCTGTGAGGATCTGCATCTCCCAGTCTTTTTACATGAAGCATCTACTTCCCAATGTTTTCATTAAGATCAAAATGCACAGACTGTGTCCGGGTTCTCATGGTAAATAAATATAAATATAAATATTATGGTAAACTTTTGGTGGTTATCATTTTTGTTTTCCCCTCATTTTGTCTGCCTGCATGTGTGGGAACACACACATTTTTATTTATCTGCAGTCTTTCTGCATATTGCTATTGGATGTGTTACAGACTATGGATAGATCATCCACATGATCACAGTTTATAACACCACGTAGGCCATAAGATACAGACTCATAAGAATCAAAGTGACTTGCCTACTGCAACAGAAAAAAAAGCAGTCAGCAGAGTTGGGAAGACAGCAATGAATAATTCGGGTAACCTTTCCTGTCTAGGTATGGGAGATGTGCCACATTTCTCTGCAGGCCTGGAGGTTTTGGTTTGGGGTTGTTAATTTTTGTGCAGAGCACGTACAGAAAGGGCAAGACAGGCAAGCACTAAAAGCTTGTCTGTCTTTCATAAATCAGCAGGATACAGTATCCAGTTGTTTACTTAGCATAATTTTACACAGACTAGACTGGACAAGTCATGAAACACTGGGCACAAGAGCTGAGAAATGCTGCTATTAAAAAAGGCATGCGGAAAACTTTCCCAAGGGATGCCAAGCGTGTGTGTGGGAAGAGGTAGGAGGAAGAAGCAGCAGCGTCAGGGTATTATAACGAACAGAAAAGAAGCGATTGTGTTTTTCCCCCAAAATCAGTTACCAAACCTTTCAAAGAGAAAAGCATCGCTGGAAGGGAAACACAGGAGTGAAACTGGAAACCAACTGTGCACCTGCACAGAAAGCCTCCAAAAGAGTTAAGCAGAGTCAAGCTGCCTGTTTAGGGTGTAATGCAAGTTAACAGCTTAGACGCAGGCAGATTTGCCAAGTAAGCTTTGCTAAGGTTTTAAATGTTATTTGTTTCACAAGAAAATGGATTCTTCTAACTAAACAGTGACTGCCAAATCTTGCAGTGTACTTGCATTGCATCTGATAACATCGGTCACAGCTCAGTTGGTGTGCTACAGGGCCGCACACCAGTACACAGCAAGGAGCTCACAGGCAAGCGAGTAGACGGGGTCAACACGGACTGAACACCACCTTCTCCAAAACAATGCCCCAAAAGGAACAGAGACAATAAAAGGATTAAAGACAGACTACAGCAGTCTCTCAAATAATGCCTCCCTCCATTACATGCATGCAGCCTGAGCTTCACCCTACATATATGTACATCTCGGAGAATAATTTCTGAAGCATGTATACACTGATAGTTCATATTGTTCCCCTTTTACGGTCATTGGGCTCATTCCAACAATAGAATAGCTTTCAATTGATGAGGACTTGTGGGGTTTTTATTTGTTCTATGCTCTAGTGATTTTTTTTTTCCACCCTACATGCTCTCTAGCTTCACCCTCAGAAAGTGAAAATAGGACCTACATATGTACCACTCTGTAGGAAGACTTACAGATCTTCAGACCTTACAGATCCTTTAGTGCCTGCTTTAGTGCTGCAGATGTAAAGATCTATAAAGATCCACGCAATCTTCTAAGCCTTTTCTTAATTTGTTTAGAGAGGAGGAAAGTGGAAGAGACAGGAAAGTTTTATGCACATCAACACCCCCCTAACGTTTCAGGCAGCAGTACTAACTAGTCATAATATATTCAAAGATCAAGCTGATATCTTCAGCCCACCTCCTCTTTTCTCATCCTTACCACCATTCTTTTCAAAATTAAAATCTGAAGAGAAAACCACAAGAAAAGCTGGGAAGGATGAACAGCATTTCCAAAGCACCATGTATGTTACAGAGCTGTAATGTCTCTCCCAATGTCTCTGGTCGGAGGTTATACCACCTTGTTTTCTTCATGCCAACCAAAATTTTTCAGGAAAGCCGTCACTCCGATTTTGACATCCCTCCCATGCGGATGATCAAAGCTGTACAGCCCAGAACTGATGTAACCTCGCTGATCCTGAGCAATGTGTGAATGGCAGAATTAGGGCTTTGAAAACTGAACATTTGGGGTGTGCCCACAGAGCGTGCCAACACATTAAGCTTTCTAATTTGTCAAGCGTTTGGCAAAGCAAATACTAGATCAGAGGTATCCCAGAAGAAAGTCTTGGATCTGTTCTCAATGCAGGTTCGACAAAACAATCTGATAACCCTCCACGGCACTGCCTGTATTTAAGCAGAAAGGCATAACACTGCCAGTGACACATGCACAGAGGCAAAAATCACCTAGAGGTTCTGTAGATGCTCAACACAAAATAATCACAATTTCAGTTTTATGGAAGTTTCCACTGAAGCCTCTTCCCCCATGGGCACAGACACAGTGTTATCACTGGCCTACAAGAGCAGTTCACCTAATTGTAGCTCCTGAAGCAGGTGGAAAAGGTATATTTGAGGCTGTGGTCCCTTCAGCATTTCTTTTGGGGCAGTGCTGATGGTGGCAGTCACTGCCCTTTCTGTCCCACATGCTCTCTCTACCATCCATAAGACTCCATCTCCAGGACGGAGATGCGCTGTCTGCCAGCAAAAGGAGGTCTTCGTGACACCATCCCTTCAGGAACTGATGATGAAACTTCATGATATGGACAGCTCTGTCAGCAATGTCAATCTGAGCTACTGCCCCTTCTCCGCCATGCCTGGCAACAGCTCTTTTCCAGTCTCACACCACATTCTTCATAGCGACAGCACAACTGTTTGCAATGTCATGTGCTACACTAGATCAGCAAACCGATCCGGCTTATAAATAACCAGAGGAAAAAGAAGAGCAAGGGTATTTTTAACCTGGAACCACAGCCTGTTCCCTGATCCAGGTCACCATCTGGTCCCAGGGCAGTTGTGCCGGCACAAGTGTTGGGAAACAGGCAAGGAACCAGCAAGAAAGAGTGGACAGGAATAACCTATGGCCACATCTGCCACTGAGAAAATGGTACATGCAATGGTATCACCCATGCCTGGTGTTAGGAACAGTATCATCCGTGCCTGGTGTTAAAAACTGGAGCTGACTTAACACGACTTGCAAGAATTTACACCACATTTTTAGCCTCCACAGGCTCACTGCTTAGAAGCAAAAACACATGAGCTCCACTGGTAGGAACGACAACACTTTCAAGCTGCATGGGGCTAACATCTCCAAACTCCTCCCTCTGATTGCCCTTTAGCCCCTAAAAAAGCATGAGCTTCTGAGATGAAAGTCAGACAATGCCAATATACAACTGGCTTTTCAAAAACAGCCAAAAATTAAGAGTTTCAAAACATAAGTCATCTCTCACAACATGAGCTCAGCCATACTATAGACAGCATTTTTCAATTGTTTTCCTTTTGCTGTGCAACCTCTCCATTACAACTGTTTGTAATTAAGATAAGCTATTAAAAATAGAGGGAGTGTACAGTACAGCCAATCTTATGGAAGAAGCCTTCGCTGTGCACCATCCAGCAAGCTGCTCTGTGTAAAACCACTGCACAAATGGAAACATTCGCTGTGCAAAGAACATTCACTGTGTGTCAACACACCTTCATTCTTCTCTGGTTTGCCTGCTTGTTAACTGCAGCAAAAGAGCACTGCCTCCTCATGAAGGCGGCCTCTGAAAATCTCCAGCTGAAAACTGATTTTTATCAGGCCATCTTACAAAGCAAGAATGTCTCGCTCTTAGCAGACACAACAGCTTAAGTTAGAGAGGGGCAGTCACATTGCCCATCGATCACAAGTAGATTCAGAGATACGACTGAAGTCCTACCAGTTGACCTAACCGTGCCTTCTTGTTTTCCTACCTGTTTACCCAGTACTCCCCAGCCACTCACCTAGGAGCTTGTGTCCTTTTGCAGCCATTTTTACTTGCTGTCACCTATACACACACTGAACTATAACACATTTTGCAGCAACACCTTTGTAGCGTTTTGCTTAATACAACGACCTTGCCAAAGCCCTCCTGCTCTGTACAATGCACATGCATTAACATAATTTTTCCCCTAATACCTATAAAAGATTGAAGAGTTGAGAAAAATAAGATGCTTGGTTTGAAGAGGCACGACCTCTCTTCAGAAGTGTGATATCAGTCAAGCGTTGCAGATATCACACAGGAGGATCCCATTTGATTTTAAATCTGAAGCTGTTGTTAATTTGTGGATGTAACTCTGCAAAACACGAATGGAATCAACAGGGAAAAACCCATGCTTTTCCTGATCTGTTTTGAAGACATAATTTAATCTGATTGCTTTTTGAACAGCATAAACTGCAAGACATCTAAGGATTCAAGTATAGGCATATATTTTTTATTTCTTTGGCTGGGTTAATTTCCCGTCTTTCCCATCTAAAGCTCCACAGTAAATCCCCTGGGTCAGTTACAACTACTACTTTACACTGCTGAATTCTGCCAGCAATCTGCTCGTCATTCCTGCAGATGTTTCTGCTTTCAGACTTCTTGGAACTTTATTGGACCCACTCCTTTGAATAAATATATACCCTTTGTAGGCTGCAAATGTAGCAGTGAAACTACCGTTCTTTATGTCAAGCAGCCTCCTCACCTTTTTCGGTACAAGCAAGATGCTACATTTAAGAGAAAAAAGTAGGAAGCGGGGAATCTTTTTTCCCCTTTTCTGAGAAGTGTCTGAAAAGGGAGTGCTATGTCTGTTCATATGTCCTGGGATCAGCCAAAGCAATCTGTGAAGATCGGAGGGCCCTGAACAGAAATCTCATAAAGGGCAGATGGGCTGGAGAGGTCAGGTCCTGCAAACAGAAAGCAAACGTCCACATGCAAGGACTATGCCCTCCAAAATAAATACGAGGTAAGCTATATGCCATTTCTTATTATTAAATTTTACCCATATTGTTAATAAAGTAGATTGTTCTTCTGCTCACCTCCGTAACGTCCATGACTTTGATGGCTGCCAGCTGACCTGTCTTGACATGTCGACCCTGAATAAGAGAGAGAAAAGTCAGCACCAGCATCTCACCCATCCTTTCGGCATACACAGAGCAAAACATTCAGATAGGCGGTCCAGACACTGGGTTTTCCCCAGCTGCACTGGACCCTTCTGATATTTCATATGAAAAACATCACTCTGGAAGGATTAAAAAAAGAAGTTTGGGGTTTTTGTTTAAATGTTCTTATACAAATCTTAGAACCCATTTCTTTTTCTCCACATTAAAAGGATGATTACCAAGATTAAGTGCAGACAGATTACATTCACAGCTTCCCTTCTGTTTACTTTCGCAAAGCTCATAGTCCGTAATGATAGTTTATTAACATGCTAGAATGGTTAAACTCGCCATATTGCATCTTTCATTTCCATGCACCAGCACCTAGTACCTGGCTGACATATTACTAGGTAAATGCAAGCACACTTAGGGGGTTGCAAACAGGACATTTCTCTTTGTTTTGGTCTTTATCAGTCAAAGAAAGTGAGTTTTCTTCAAGTGACGCATCAGACCTGCAATAGCTCTCTTTGCCTGTCTCACAATAGCTCGACAAGAACAAGACGTTGTCTCCCTTCAGCTACGCCACCATAAGGGTATGGTTTCTCAGTACAGCTGGAGCTGAATTAATAGATCCCAGCTCCTGCAGCGGGGAGCTCCAACCCTTCCTTCTCCTGCCTCCCTCCAGCCTCCTGTCACATATTTCTCCTGGGAGCACTGAGCTCCTTCTGGCACTCATCAGATCATATGATAAGCTGATTGAGATCACTGAAATGGCAGAAAGTTAACACAGAAAAAGCAAACTGCAGGGTGGGGCGGGGGATTGCAGATCAGGAAATTAAACTGGTTTGCTCTGCAGTCAGAGCAGAGCCAGAGCTGGCAGGAGGCGGACTGCACGGCTGGGAGGCAGGCAGCACCATGGGCCCCTCCAGTTCCAGCCATGGTTGGGCTCCAACTCGCCTCAGCTGACTCTGACAAAACCCTTTCTTTCTCCAGTATATTTTTACACAAGGTGGGGCCGTGTCAGTTAGCTGTGCTGTATTTTTATTCCAAACACACACTTAGGAATGGCCCTAGGATTGGTGTTATCCCGCTCTCCACGTAACACCCAGCAGGCTGCCCTGAGACTTCCAGACAAACAGCCTGGTCTCGCAACACCCTTCCCGAGCATCATCCTCGAAGGCTCCTGTCTGAATCAGTCATGCTTGCAGGAAGAGGTGTGCCCACTACACTTCCTCACTTTTATCACAAATAATGATAAAAACCACAACAAAACACTGTATTAAAGTCACAGTCCCTTTACCTTTCTTCTCACCAATTTTTAAGTTTCCTAGGCAGAAACTTATACATAGCATCCAGGATAGCTGATGGACATCAACAGTATATTTTTTGTTGGACTAAATGCTTTATCTCTTTACAGATTCTTTCAAGACTGGCACCCCGGAACTGAAGCCACTAGCCTCTTTGGAGAAACCTTGACCCCTTCACACCTTATGATGCCCCCTGCATGAAGGCAATGGCCAGGCATACTGCTGGTGCAGTAGAAAGGATGGAGTACTGCAGAATTCACAGCCTCCGCTTTCTTTCACAACTCTCATTGCGCTTCTCTCTCCCCT
The DNA here is from genome assembly GCA_026283785.1 of Coracopsis vasa. Classification (NCBI taxonomy): domain Eukaryota; kingdom Metazoa; phylum Chordata; class Aves; order Psittaciformes; family Psittacidae; genus Coracopsis; species Coracopsis vasa. The sequence continues at coordinate 22,919 of JANHGB010041899.1, forward strand.
TATTAACCAATCCACATGCTTTCTATAAATAAATCGCTGTACTCAGGCTTCTGCCGGCTCTGTAAACTCCCTTTATTGCATGCATTTCTTTTTACAGCTTGGTCTCAAGCTGGTTTCGATTCTGAAACAAAGTTAGGGTCATAACATGTGTGCAGTAGCCAAGACTGACCTCACCTTGACCTTACTACTTCTTGAACCAAAGCCTTTCAGCAAGCCCAGGAGAGATACAACTCCTATTTTCCACCCTGGACCTCTGCCTAATGACAAAAGCCTGTGGTCTTCTCCTCAGGATTTAACATCCCACCAAGGGAAGAGGAGGAAATGTTTTACACCGAGGTGGAAGAACGCCTCCTCTCAGCTCTGCCCCTATTTTCCACAACCCTGTGGAAGGAACTAAAAGGCCCAACGACATGGGGAAGCGCAGTCTGAGGTACAAGAAGAATATGCTAAAGATAAGAGAGGAACAAGGACATCTCTGAGGAAAAAAGCTCACAACACTAATGAGGAAGAACACTGAGGAAGAAGAAACATTTTAAAAAACAGTGAAATATGGTTCGCCATTAGTTCTGCAGCAAAGCAGGGGTGCCAAAACGGTGATAGAACATACTCCAAGCAGAGAAAGTGACACAGAGAACGAAGCAGCAAGACATCCACAGGATGCCACATATCTTATGGAAAGTTTGCTCTATTTGTCTTTCTAAACCTACAAACTACTGGTGGGCTTGTTATTTCCAGAGAGAAGCCTCAAGCTTCCCAGGGCTCAGCTTCACAGCTATTCTCAAGACGATGTTCCTCCCTGTGAGACTGGCCCACTCAGGATGACTAACGTGCACCAGCCCAACCATCCTTCCCCTGCAGCTTTATGAGATCCTGCTGGTGCCTCCACTAGACCCTATGAAAACCTGGGCCATGACAGCTACAGCACAGCGCAGCGATTGCTCATGTTTCACTGTGCTGTTTCTGCAGCAGGGATGGGAAAAGCTTCTCCATAACCCCCCTAAGGGACTGGAAAGCAAGGGAACTGCAGACTGTGGGAAGTGTGGGCTGCTCAGTATCCCAGGCCAAATTTAAACCCCGGTCATTTCAGAATATTGTTTAAAATTACACCAAATACCCTTTTCATAATGTATGGAGCATTCATACTGTAAGCATCTACAACACATATGTGGGGGGTTGCATGACATTCATTTATATGAGAGAAGTAAGAGGACATTTTGAAGACACATTCTTTTCATTAAAAACATTTTTAGAGAGAGGGAGAAAGCAAACATCACAAGCACAACATATAAGCATGAGCAGAGATTTTGTTTGTTTGTTTATCTGCTTAACAGCTCAAGAACAGACTTGTCAAACTATTAGCATGCTGCTATAATTTTGCTTGCAACATGAAATGGCTAAGCATTCCCATTTCGGAAACTGATCTTCAGATTTTCATAGCCAGCTTTTGCCTTGGAAAAAGCTGTCTGCATTAAAAACAATAACAAAATCACAAAGTGGTTGAATGCGACAAAAGAGCTACAGGAGGTGTAGATAGGAGAAACCCTTTGAACTCAGCCTCCTGGGATAAAAATTGATTCAAGTCCAACTCCCAGGACACTTCGTAAATGTGGTAACCATTAAGGCCCCATCCAGACACCATCTCAGCAACACCACTGGCTAACACTCCAGCAGGACAGCATTCTTCTTGCAGAATGAAGCCTCTGCTTTAGCACTGTCTGGAGTTGTGGCCCCTTGGGGTGTCCCGGGCTCACCCATCCCCAGGGCACAGCAGAGATTCTTGCAGCTGTGTTTCTGGCAATTACCATCAGAGTATCTGAACAATGTCACCACCAGATTGCAAAACACGACCCATGCTAACTGAAAACAGCAGCTTCTTAAAATACTGCTAGATACCAAATACCAGAGGCTGGGGATCACAAGGTAAGTGTCCCCTGGCCAGAAAGTTAAACGTGGATATGAAATACTCAATGAAGTCGATAGCAACCTAGATGCATCTTGTTAAGCAGAAGATGACTGTCTCCAGAGCCAAAGGACTGAGGAGGCTGCAGAGGTTGTGCTGCATAGTAACAGCAACAAGTAGTAAAGGTTACGTCATCCAGAAAGCGAGAGTTCACCCTTTATCAAGTCTCAGGGTAGGGCCCACAACAAACCATTGCTACTGTCAGCTAAGTCTGGCTCCCACCACCATGAAAAAGAGCCCATCAACACATTCCCTTCGTTTAGATCGTGTTAAGATGCTATCAGTCAAGATTTCCAAACTATGTGTAGTTTCTTTTGCACCCTCCCTGCCTTTCTTTCCCTCTTTTCATTAACCTATTCATATTAAAGCACTTGATAATCCTCCTAAGGAAGCAACATAAGAATATTTTTAAGACTGTTACTGCAACATTCTATTTTTAAATAGCCTGTTGGGATGAGCATGTCAACGCAGTTGAGCCTGCTGACCCCAAATCTTGTCCTGTTTCTTCTCATGAGGATGACAGAAAGTTCATGTACATACAAAGCTGTTTAAAATACAGCTCTTCTCATCAACACAGCCAACACTGCAGCATTTAGCTGGATCTTAAACTGAACGCACTACTTAAGCATATTCCCAGTCATGTCTGATAGCAATATGCTGTTTATTTCTTATCTCAGTGGGCTTTAAGCATGTTGAAAAGCAGAGGGACAAGGGGAATCCTTGGTAGACTGCCAAGATCTGCCGAACATTATAGATTTCAAACCCACCCACACTCTCCAAGTCAGTTAAAACACCTACTTCTTGCCTCTTTCTTTCTCTGCACACGTTATTACTGTAAAATTTTTGCTTTGAAAAGGTTCAAAGGCAAGCGGTGTTAGGTGCTGTTTTTCACAGCGGCTTTTTTCCCCCTAAGATGCCTTAATGTTATCAAAGAACTATGCAAATTAAGTGCAGAAGAAATCCTATCAGCTCATTTACCTCCTACCCCCCTTATTACCCAAGATATGTATTCCACAGTAATGTAATTCTCCTACCAGCACAGTTTCCGGCCTGTGCATTAACGTGCCTTTTGGGGGACTGTTCCTGGAAGCTTGCTCTCCAGCTAAATGCCATGGAAGTAGAACATGGGGCAACATCACACATTAAGGAAGGAAGGCAGCCTGCATGACTCATGGACTTGCAAGCTTGGATTATCCTGTGCACTGTATACAATTAAGTCTCTGGAAAATTTCTCCAACCTCCCAAAATCCTATGCTGACAGTTGTAGAAAGAAGAGCAACTCAGTTGAAAAAATAACCTACAAAGTCACATTTCAGTTTCTACAACATACAAAGAAGCAGCAGGCTACATTTAAACATGCTATGACGTGAAAATTCACCACGGTACCACCACTTAGTAGTGCTGTACAATGCCCCATGCCAAAATTAACTTCTCAGTTTCCATCTTATTTAGTTGACTCTAAACTCCTACCAGCCTAAGGCAATAGGCCATGGAGCAATACTCTGCTATTAAGTTGCACACATCAGTGTAATAAATGATACCTTATTATTCCAATGCATGTTTACCATCAGCTCTTTTTGTCACTCGCCAACACAGGAAGTTGCAGACCAACTAACTTTGCACTGTGAATACTTGGACTCTACAAGACATTTCTTCCAACTCTCTAGAAAGACTAGGTCTACCCTATGAAAAACAACAGGAGTAGCGCTTGTGGAGGAAACAGAACATGCCTTTTTGAGAGGCAAAAAGACAGAATGGCACAAAGTGAGAGCAACCTCCCCAGTTAAAAACAAATAACAAAATATAAAATTTGTATTTTAGACTTTTTTACCTAGTTGCATTTGTAGTCAAAATAATGCTGTTCCCACTGATACAGCATTCTCTAAGCTAAATCATAGGCTCCAGTGACGGAGATAAATTTGTAAAAAGAGGGATAATGTTCATCTGGCATGGAAGCTCCTTCTAGAACAAAAATCTGCAAAAAAAACTCAGCGCAAAAGCCTAGCAAATCACCACAGGAACACATGAGAGGAAAAAAAGGTCAACATTAACGTTCTTTCTTCCTGTTAGATGATTTCTAAACCCAAACCAACCAGAAGCTATTAAAGACTCCCACTGTTTAAGACAAAGGACAGGATTCTGTGTTTTCCCTCTGTCTAACTCTTGACATCAAATGCCTGGAAAGCAGAACAGAAAACAACATACTCTCTATCCTGCTTTAGATATCCACAGGCACACTAGCTGTCTATTGAAGAAATAATAATGACAATTTACTCATGCATAGTGCTGCATTCTGTGAAGTATGAAAGACGCAGTTATTATCAGTCTTGTACTTCCAGGACCAGAGTGAAAAGATGCTACCCGCTAGAAAGGATAAAGAGTTCCATGCACTGATTTTTTTTACTTCAATTGCTAGCTTTGTGGTAGTCTTCCCACTCCGAAAGATGCTGGATACACATTATCAGAGGCATTTCCTTCTCTCAAACAGCTCATTGCCTAAATAGGAAAAAGGAAAGGAAGAGAAGGAAAAAAAAAAAAAAGAAAAGGATGGTGGGGAAAACCATGGCAGAAAGCCACAATCTGACTTTCCCAGGATCGCAACAGGTCAATGGCAGAACTCAAGAGTGAGGAGGCATCTCTGCCAACTCCCAGCACACTGACCAGCAGTCCACCTCACCCCATGGATCAGCAGGAGATGTTTTTGCTTAACGGGAGAGGACAGGAAGAGAACTGCAATGGCAGACAGTTCTGCCCCTCCATCAGACACCCTAGCCATCACCTGGCTGCTGCAACAAGCTTTGCTGCTCTGCAAGCAGCAACCAAGATCTTCCTGCCCCAGATGCAATGCTGCTTCTACAAGGACACTCAAGCTAACTGGCTTGAGCCCCCAGCCTGGAAAACAGCCTCTTCAAGACCCATCCTTTCAGCCACCACCAGGCTATGCCCACGTTTAATGATTTTTACTAAACACATAGTCACTCATTTTCCTTTATAAAAGAGTCCTGACCCTGAGCCCTCTCCAAGAGGAGAAGGGCCTCTAACCTTATTATCGCTTTTTTCTGCTTTTAAACATGTATAGGAAATTTAGTTGGGACACTACGGAAAGACACCAAAAAAAATCCCAAAACTAAAACAGACATAAAAGAATAAAACCAGAGTAGGGGCACACCTCCCATGTGGACGCAGTTGGCTCAGACTACATTTGACTTCCTCTGTACACGTCAGCTAAAATCTGCTGTGTCCAGCTCTCATTGAAGTCAGTTCTTCACCCTACCATAACGGCTTTACCAGTCACTAAATCCACCCCTCCTGACACTGATTTGTCTCTTTGGACCTCCTGCAGTGGTCTCTTATGCAGAACCATTTCTTTCTGGCATCTATAAATAAAAACAAGCCAGATGGAGAACATGAAGAGAAGAATTTAGACCAAAATGATAAAATATATACTTGCGGATATAAAATGACATGGCTACAGATACAGATGACTTTTTACTGTACACCTCAGAAGCTGCTTTCATCATCAAACACCCTCTCTGTCAGATCTCAGCCACCGACTGAAGGAGAGGCAGGTCTGGTTTGGTGCACAGCCATAGCAAGTCCCAGTATTTATCAGGTTGCAAGGGCCACCAAAGCTCTCCAGAGCAAGCAAACCACCACCACAACCACATAGTGCCTCTTCACATGCTTCTACCTCAGACCAAGCGTGGTCCAAACTGACCTGCCATGGATGATAAGGGCTTTGAAACAACACAGGTGCCTCCTTAGCTGGGAGAGATAGCAGATAAAGGGCAGAGTCTTCCGATCACTTTGCCAGAGTGACATTGAAATAAACCTGGATAAAAGAAGCTCAGTGCTGCTTCTCTTTGTTTGTTTGCTTTTTAAATGAATTCATACTGACATTTAACTCACCAAAACCTTTTCTTCACAACTGTCTAGAAGACCAAAGATATAATTAGAAGGCAGGAGTGCCTGAGATCTGGTTTTGCTTTTCCTTTAGCATCTTTTGGGCAATAAGTGACTTCTTCCTGTTTGGGTTTTCTTCACTGTAAAATAAGGATAATAGTGCTCATTTAATTTGAGGGAAATAAAAATATTAATTTGCTCTCAATAGAATGTAAACATATGGAAATATTTATTTTCTCACTAATGTTGTGTGGTTTATTATTGTTGTTGTTATTATTATTATTGTTGGGTTTGTTATCTTGATAGACATTGGTTAGTGAGGAATGAAGAAACTGTAATAAATTGAAAAGTACAAATTATGTCTGAAAAAAATGAGAAAACTTTGTAATTGCTGTCTAAATAAGGAATTATAGTGATAGATTTTTTTTATTGTATAAACTAAAATATAGTGTTGAAAGACAAAAATAGACACACTGATCTCTGTATGGCTGGGTGAAATGACGTTGTGAAAATATATACCTCTCAGTTAAAGAAGAGAAGAAAAATAAACAAAAATTAGAGTAATGGGAAGGGATCACTGAAAAACAGAAGCCAGAAAGGAGACAGATTGCATATTGATTTCTAGGCATACCTAAAAGTCCTTATATGCTACAGACATATGGCATATAGGGGATAAGCAAAATCAACAAATCAAAGAATTATGAAGTATCCACTTCTAATATGGTGTTTGCAGATATTTTTTTTTCTGCCACATTTGCTTTCTTATTATTTTATTCAGTTCTCATAGAATACTTTCAACTACAGTGTTGTATTCTGTTCTCCAAGAATAATTCTTTTTATTTGTTTCCTTAAAATGTCTTAGATTTTCTTTAACTGCTTGAGTTTACATTTTACCTTCTGAATAAAGTTTTGTGAATTTATTTTTTCTTAAAAACTTCAACCATATAACCTGTGAAAATTAGAAATACACAAGTAATATTGGACATAGCTATAACTGGAGAAAAAAATGCCTGAAAGATTATAAAATAATGTCAATCTAATCAGACTGTTAGAGGGTTTTCATACATAACCTTGTGCATGACTGTTTTCCACATAGAAGTTTTATTAGGTAGTTAGCCTTCTTCAATAATAATACAATGACATAACTCTACAGAATAAAAGTATACCCAAGAAATTGTTTAGATGAATCAAAATATTCTCAACATTGTCTGTCTAAAATATGAACATCACCTTAGTGTTTTATCAAGTCTACAAAGAAAGAAAAGTGATATTAGCATTCTTCACTCTGATTGTGCTGAGACATTGGAACAGGTTGCCCAGAGTAGTTCTGGATGTCCCATTCCTGGAAGAGTCCAAAGGCAGGTTGGATGGGGTTTTGAGCAACCTGGTCTAGCGGAAGGTGTCCTTATTAGTACTGGAACTAAATGGATCTTTAAATTCCCTTCCAACCCAAACCATTCTATGATTCTA
>JANHGB010041899.1:30351-47306 GCA_026283785.1 Coracopsis vasa
CACCTTGGGACCAAGGCCCTTTGCAAATCCAGGCAAGCCTGGACTCATTTCACTCAGGTCACTGCCAAGAAGCTGCTGAGAAACCACCTCAGTGCTTTCTGAAAGAAGAGGAGAGTTTTCCCTGGTGAATTTAAGAATTTAAGCACAGGGTACACAGAAGTGCCACAAAAGACATACTTCTCTTTGGGGAAAATAAAATCAAAACCATAGTTAGGCCCTGCCTCTCCATGCACAAATGCTGTTGTAAGCAGCTTGCACTCTCCTGGAAGACATTGTCAGAGGTCATACGCCACGAGAGAAGGAAAACCAAGCCCACACACACCCTACCAGTCTTGTTGCATTCAGTCTACTGCCAAAAAGCACGGCTCTGAAAGACAGACAATATCCACCTCAAAGTAGCAAGGGAACAGTACCCCTCACCAGGTGGTATCCAGCAGGTACAGACAGCATGCATTCAGCTACACTGCTTCAAGGACCTGGCTCCCCTAGGCACCATCCCAAAATGTCCACCAGCCTCCTAGAGGGCACCAGGAGGGGTATTAAATAGAATCAACAACTTCTTTCATTTCAACTACACTAAACCAACAGGGGAACTAACCTCACTGTAAATGCAAAAGACCTGGTGGGAGGGGAAGGGGAAAGGGAGAACAATTGGCTCCACTGCTTTTATTTCCCTTTTTAATATGTTTTTGGGTCTGCTGCTGTCGATTCAACCCACTGGACAAGGAGGAGCCCAACACTCACACTACTGCGTTCAGCTAACCCCACCGAGAGAGTCCTGCCTTTTGTTCAGCTGCACCATGAGACACTAACAAACCTATTGTGTGGGAAGGACCTGAAGCTATCATTGGACAGCTTAATATTAATGAGGGGCAAAGGGAAGGAGAGCTATTTTCATTTGTACACCATTCCACCAGAGCAATACAGCCAAGCTGAGCAGGGAAGTCAGGCTGAGCAATGAGTTTTATTTCAATATGGTTAAAATTGAAGATTTCACATCCACAACCTTTAAAAAATTACAGAACATTGGTAGTAAAGAAAAGTTAAGGAAGTCTTAAATATACATTTTATATATGTGTATATATATATAAAAATATATAAATTCCAGTCCAACTGTCAGTACTCCTCCAGTGCCACAACACGCAACAAGAAGGGCTGGAACTGTGTGGTTTATGGCTTTCTGCTTTTCTTGCTGAGGGTAGACACTGATTGACAACCTCTTTCCTCACAAACATGAGCAGCACAGCTTCCAGTTAGTCACATCTTCTCGCCATTATGGACTAGAGAGCTATAATTTACAAAGCAGCAACTGCTGAAATTAAAATGCAACTTCTGGGGCACCAGATATGCTGAGAGGGTGCTACAAGACGAGGCATTCTGACAAAGAATGGGGACCCCGTTTTATACTGTGGCCCGTATGCAAGAGCAAATTAAGAAATACTTTACCAACTTGTTTGCAAGATGCAAAACACACATTTAGCCTGGAGTTGTGTGCATTTTAATTAAACGAGGGCTTGCAGCAGGAGACTGTTTCCAGCATTTTTATCTTCTGATACCCTGCCAAGTACATCTGTGATTCTAAAGAAAGAAAAAACCCACCTTGTCCTTGAGAAACTGGCACGTGGCCAGCGAGTGATCCGTAAACAGCTTTGTGTCCACACAAAACTATTCTCAAATGCTCAGGCAGTATTTTCAGACCTCAAACTATTTCTGCTTCGTCAGCACAGGAGCCTGACTCAGAAATCCATGCCTGTACTAACAACCCTTTCTGTACCAGCCTCGCCAGCAACAAAACCCCAACCTCAGAGGTCGCTGGGCCCTTTGGTTTTTTACTTAGCAGAAAAAGGTCCAAGCTGAACACAGTTTCCTCTCATTTGCTAGCTGGGTAGTATTTAAGCCGTGCTTCCAAAGCCTGTAGCCAACGTGTTTATTATATGAAAGGGCCACACAACAGAAAAGCCATTATGCAAAGCACTCAACTCGCAGGTTAATCCATGGAGAAGGACGGCATTCATTAAGGAAATGGAGCCTGTGCGTTCTCCGATTATTACTTTTTACCGAGTACTCAAGAGCACACCAAGTGCCTCACAAAAGCCAGTCAAAACACGTTCACCGGTCTTAAATAACACACCACGGGCTTCCACAGACCAAGCTGGGGCAAACAGAAAAGGAAAGAAATTCCTCTGGAGGACTTCTAAAGCAGGCCCATGGTTCTGCTGCATTGCTGCTGGTCCCCACCTGCACTGCTGCGCACTCAGTGTACAGATATAATGTAGATTAAGCAAAAGTTATTTTGGTGCACAGGATTTGTGAGGTATCTTTCTACAGGAAGAGACATCACATCAATACCTGGCTCCAAGGCTGGTGTCACCGGCAGAATTTGGGGGTTTTGATCATGGGTCAGTCTACACGATACCAGGCCTGATGCTGAAGGATGGGGTACACCTACCTCAATGGGGGGACATGATTGTTAAACAAGAGTTTGCAGGGCTCACGGAAAGAGCTTTTAACTGGATTTGAAGGAGGAAAGGGATAAAAACAGGCTCCCTAGAGGTAAGCCTGGGGGCACCACACCAATGTTTAAGAGACAATGTGCTAGCGAGGTCCTTTGGACTGCTGTCTCCATGGAGGTAGGGGATGGAAGAGCCATGTGACAGCAAAGATACAAGGACTATTGATGTGTCAGAAACCATGAAGCGCCCAAGAACAGTCACATGGGAATTACAGTTTTCTCGCACCCACTGAAGTACATCTGCACCAATGCACACAGCATGGACAACAAACAGGAGGAGCTGGAAGTCATTGTGCGGCTGTGAAAAACTAGGGCGTAGATGCCGTCACGGAAACATGGTGGGATAACTTGTACAGCTGGAGAGCTGCAATGGATGGCTATAAACTCTTCAGAAGGGACAGGCAAGGATGGAGAGACAGTGATGTAGCCCTGTATGGTAGCGACTATTTTGATTGTCTAGAGCTTAATAATGGTTGAGTGTTTGTGGGTAAGAATCAGGGGGAAGGCCAACAAGACAGACATCATGGTGGGAATCTGTTACAGACCACCCAACCAGCATGAAGAGGCAGATGAAATATTCCATAAGCAGTCAGGAGAAGTCTCACAGTCAGTAACCCTTGTTCTCATGGGGGGACTTCTGGAAATACAACACAGCAAAGGGGAGACAGTCCTGGAGTGTGTGTAAGATAACTCCCTGACGCAGCTGGTGTGGGAGCCAACTAGGGAAGGCACACAGAGTGGGACCCACTGTTTGTGAACTGAGAAGCACTTGTGGGTGATGTGAAGATTGGAGCATGGAGATCACAAAATGATAAGAGTTCTTAATTCTTGGAGACAAGAGAACTGCTGCCTTGGGCTTCCAGAGGGCAGGCTTTGGCCTGTTGAGGATCCTGGTTGACAGAGTCCTTTGGGAAGCAGTCCTGAAGGGCAGAGGAGACCAGGACAGCTGGACATTCAAGAAGGAAATCTCAAAGGCACAAGAGCAGGCTGTCACTGTCCCCATGTGCAGAAAGATGAGCTGGTGGGGAAGACCGGCCTGGCTGAACAGAGAGCTTGGGCTGGAACTCAGGGAAAAAGAAGAGAGTTTACGACCTTTGGAAGAAGAGGCATTGAGCTGCTGGAGCAGGTCCAAAGAAAAGCAACAAAGCTGGTGAACGGCCTAGGGCACAAGGCCTGTGAGGAACAGCTGAGGGAACTGAGGTTGTTCAGTCTGAAGAAGAGAAGGCTCAGGACCTTATCACTCTTGACAGCTACCTGAAAGGAGGCTGTAGTGAGATGGGGATTGGTCTCTTCTCCCAGGTAACAAGCCATAGAACAAGAGGTAACGGCCTTGGGGTGCACCATGGGAGGTTTAGGCTGGATATTAGGAAACATTTCTTCACAGAGAGGGTGATCAGGCATTGGAACAGGCTGTCCAGGGAAGTGGTGGAAAAACTGTTCCTGGAGGTATTTAAAAGACCTGTAGATGTGTCACTTAGGAACATGGTTTAGTGGTGGACTTGGCAGTGCTAGGTTAATGGTTGGACTCAGTGATCTTAAAGGTCTTTTCCAGCCTTAACAATTCTCTTGATTCTATGATCTTAGTCCCCAGTACACACCTTCTGTAACTGTAAGTACAGTATACACTGTAGACTTTTTTTTAGGCTTTTTACTAACAACTGCGCTTGGGGAAAACAAAACAAAACCCCACACTATTTTCTCATGACACTACACAAAAGTATTATTATCCTGCTTATGATCCAACACCAGTTATTCCTGCAGACCACAAGTCACGACTCTGGAGCACAACTGTCATTAGATGTAATATAAAAATTGTTAGTTGGAAAGGCCAAGTTTTTGGTTGTAAATCACTCAGCAAACTGGAACAAATAAAACAACTTAGTATGCTCCAGGACTGCAAAAAATGAGCAAGCACCAAAATTTGGCTTTGGAGGACCACTAATAGGTTTTGTAACCACTTACAGCCAGGCAGCTAATCACAGCATCACCATCCATGAAACCTCCCCAACACTGCACAGCTTCCCAGGCAGCAAAGGGGAAGAAATAAGGGGGTGGTGTTTCCACCCTAAACAATCCCCCAGTACAAGCAGCAAGGCATCCCTTTGGCCCTGCAAGCATTATGGCAGCCATGCAGACATGGAGGAAAGAGGCAGCAGGGACACGGCATGAGCCTGGACAGGGTCCTGTCTCACTGAGGGCAGATGCACAACATAAAGGAAGCAGGCAACAGGCCAGCCCTGCCAATGTCTACAATGGCTGACCATCTCCTGGCCTATCAGCTCATCTCCCCTAAATACAGATATGGAAATGAGAGCCTGTAAACATTTTGGACTGAAATCCCAGCCCCTGGCAAACCAAAAAAGCAGTCATTCAGCCCCAACTCAGGAGTGTCCTACACACCCAAAGTTTCCATCCTCGGCTGGGTAGTTTCCAAAGAGGCAGTTGTGAAAGATCCCACGTATCTTCCCATACTCTGGTGTATCCAAGAGCAGACACTGCTGACTGTGAGGGATGAATCCAGCCACATCTGGATGGCAGCACAGCTGGAGCCAGCACACCACCTCCTGCCGCGTGGGTCTGCAAAACAACTGGTTGCCTCAGCCGCTGTGGCTCAGGGACAGATTCAGGTGGGGAACTACCCAGAAATCCCAGTGAGAGGGAACAGTTTCTGGCCAGGGATTCATAAATGAAAACACCACTTAATCCCACACAGAATTTAAACTTCAAAATTTGTAGTCTGCAAACACAGATATACATAATGCTAAAGCTGTACCCAAATTTAATCTCTTATCATTCCTTTCCGCTACTTCCAACCTTACTAAGAGGAGTGGAGAGGGGAGCTAGAAATAAATTTTTCAAGAAGTAGAAGCCTTATACCTGTTTTAAGGTATTTTCTCAGCCACACTTATCTAGGACGCATGCAAACCTATCTACAGGGGAAAGTTTGAGCAACGCTGCCTCAGAAGCTACCTACCACTTACACAAATCACCATCTGAATCTGGAAAAACACTCGCGTTAAACACAATCAGGTACTCTGACCAAACGCTACAGCCATGACCTAAATACATTATGTGGTATGGTGGCGCAGAACAACAGTTCCCAGAATTAAGCAATCTTCCAATTAAGCGTCATGCACTGAAAACAAAATTAAATCAGCTGTGATGCTGCCCTACTACTTCTTTCTCTCCACATCAGGGAAACAAAACAAAACCCTTTCCACCAGTCTGAATGCTGTATCACCAGCAGGACTGGATTTCTGAGATGCTGGGGAGGGGTCTGCATACGCCAGCTGCGCCTGTCCCAAATTACAGCACTCTGAGGAGAGCTAAAACAAAGTAATTATTTTTTAAATTGTAATAAAACTGGATTTCTGAAAGTCCCAACGCTTTTAAAGTTTCCCTTTTAAATTTACAACCACTTGTCTAATTACTGAAAGAGCATTACAGTTTCTTATAATCATGTGTCTGCACTGAAAACATCAAGATAGCATGCTGGAATTGATTGCTCAATTATACAATGCACAGCTATTGCAACTGCTGTCAAAGTAGAATTCGTAACAAGTCCAAGCGCTTGTCTTTCAAAACACGAGCAAGAGTAATGCTTAACACTTGATGCGATTTCACTGAACCAATGGATCACCAGGAGAAGCACATGTAAGACAAGATTTAGCGCAACGTGCTGTCAATTATGGGCCATGTTTGAAGACACGCACAAGCACAGATTCGTATTTATGCCAAGTGTGAGGCAGCCCCATCAAATACACAACTGAATTAAGGGCTGGCTATGGCACCATGCTCTAAACCTGAGCACTAATAACCACTCCACCACCCATATCACCTACTCTGGGTGACAAAACCCTAACAGAAGCCAAAATCCCATTCCAGCCACCAGCCCAGTAGGCAAGGGTTCTTCATCACCCAGGGGAGCTACCCACATTCAGAAACTACAGGACATCAAAGGAACGACAGTCAAGGGCAGCCACCAAAGTGCAGCCCGAGCTTTGGAAACTGTGCTGAAATGCTGCTCCACTATCAGCAAAGGTGAAAACCACACAGACCACATGCATATACCCCAAAACCACATGCATATACCCCAAAAAACATTTTCCATTGGCACTCACCTCTGCCTATGGCAGGGAGATAGGTCCCTACACCTGGCTCTTTCCACAGGAAAGCTGAGGGCTTTCTGATCCTCCCAAAGGCAGCACTGCAGCTGCAGACAGCCTGATGGAGGGCAATCAGATCCTTATAGACACACAGGTCTGTCCCAAAGGTCTTATTCTACCAGGGCCTGGGAGAATGCTTTAGTCAAAACCAAGTGAAAAACACAGGGCTCTTGTGCTTCTCTTCTTCTCTAGCTACAGCACATCTCAAACACAGATGCCTGGAAAGAAAAGTGTGAAAGATGACCAGTACAGGAGAAAGAAGGGAAGGAGTTCTTACCTTCCACCAGAAGAAAGCTACAGGGGCTTCCTTTTCTGACTTTTGCTACAAACTCTATGTGCAACCAAGAAAGAAGCAGAGCTAAGAGAATCAGAGTCTAAATCATCTAAGATCTGGAAAATTAAAACTGAGGAGCTGCAACATCCAAGTTTCTGCAGGAAGCACAGAGCAAAGGTTCCTCAATATGTAACTCAATGGTTGGGGCAGAGCAAACAAGCAAATGCAGGCTACTCGCAGCACTCCATTTTAGCAAAATTAGCAAGTGCTTGATTTTATTTTAATTGATTTTGATGACTCTGCTTTTTATTTTTTTAACTACTACTTACAAGCCATCCTCTGTACACACTGAAGAACAGATAATGCACAGCTTCCATTTAGTCTGTTCATTACCTTAATAATTTGAGGAGACACTATTCCGAAGCAAAAGGGAAAAAAAAGAAAACCAACATTTCTCCATTATGTGAATAAGCCTGTAGCTAAGAGAGATTTAATCTACTTAATTATACTGTTCGCTACTTGCATTTATAGTTAGCATTGAAATCAGTGGGTGAAATTCAACAAGAAGTGGCAAGTGAGAAAAAGTGAGAGAGGGAAACAGTCAGGTTGACTACTTCATTGAAAACTTCAAAAGTCAACCTTAGTCTCACTAAAAGCAATTGGAAATTATCAGGAAATCCTACCAGTGCGAATTCAAAGTAGATCACCCCAGCCTTTCGGTCTTTGTCTTCATGTTCATTGCAGGCATAAGTTCATTTGTTTTACCTTTACAACTCCCATGAATGTGTCACACACTCAATGATAAGTACACACTTAATAATGACAAGCTTTAGCTCTACCTAGAGATAGAAATCATTCAAAGCATAGGCGAGTCTGTGCCAGTATGTTCCAAGCAAACAAAGTAGAAGATACATGATATGCTTAAATCAAGTCTGATTTCTTCAAGGAAATCCACTTAAAAAGCAGGGCCCTGGGGCTACATTTCTCCAAGCTGTCCTATGGATGAGACCCAAGAGCAGGCAGAGAGCCCCAGCAAGGGACCAGGATGAAGGTCTGCATGTCCAGCTTGGCACAGCCACCCTGGGGAACCAAGCCATGCTACAGCTTTGGCAGAGCCCTGGGAGATAGGAGTTAACAACTCCAAACAAACAAGAAAGAGTATTTCTACTGGATGGCTCAATGGCAAGGGAGCTGAAGATATGGCATGTAGGTGCAAGTACAGCCTTATCTTTCATCTCTTCCTCCTCATCGGATCTTCAGCACTCCCAGGGATGACGATTCCATTCACCTCAAAGAACAGGATCTCAAATGGAGAATACCTAATAAATTCAAGTATTGTTAGGATTTAATTTCCCCCAGCTAGAATCACCTCATGAATGATGAGAAAAGCCTTTCTTTCTTCAATCAAGATTACTTGATATTGGATCACATGTGACACAAATGGCAATGCCCAGGCAAAAGAGACAAGCAATCAAAACTCAGCTGGGGGCAAGGGGGACAGGAGAGGGACAGAACACCAATAGAGATTCTTTCCTAACATCTCTGCTTGCTTTACACATTCAAATTCAGGCAAAGAAACTGTCTCATGGATATACCATGACATAAAGAGGTGGCACCTACTCCAGACAGCTGGAAGGAACAGAAAAAGTAAGGGGAAGGAAGAGAAGGAGAAAGGGGCTGCTTCCAGCACCATTAGCCTCACAAAGGATCCCTGCCTACCCATTACTAGGAAGACAACTCGTGATGGCAAGCCATTAGAGCAGACAAGCCCAGGAAACAAGTGTGCACACAAGAGATCATAAAGATGAGGGAATTCTAGCATTTAGTAATCCCAGCTACCACCACCGCAACCTGGCTATGTGCTCTTTACACAGGAGTCTCCCTTCAGAGCGCCAAATTTCAATCCTACAGGACAAAAAAAAAGTTCCCTGAACAGTGTCAGTGATTTATTGCCAATACAAGATTAAGAGACTTTGGTTCCTCCAAGGTAGATTTAAAGAAGGCTTATCCATTTAATGATGCTGTTAATGAGAGTTAACGATGCTTCTTTTCACCACAGCTAGAGGCAGGCACTTCCAGGACTGGACTCTACTTGCCCTTCTCACCACTTTAGTGGTGACTAAAAGTCAATATTCAAATACAGGCACCTCAGTTTCACTGTGGTGAAAAAAAAATGGCCTGATGCGCAAAGACAGGAAAAAGAAGAAAAAAAACACCAACATCCTGTATCGTTTGTCTGCTGCAACAGCCAAAACATGTAAGGTGCTTCCCAAATCTACAAAACCAAGACCGTTAAGACCCCTGAAATGAAAAGGTAGAATAACATAAATTCTAAAACTTACGAAACAAGTATCTATTAAATGTTCCTGCAAAATTCTCTAGCAGGCCATATGCTCTCAGCCAAAGCACTTCTGAAACGAGCAGCTGTGCCCGAGGACCTCAATACAAATTATCTGTGGAGAAACTTCTATCTGCATTTAGATGATAGCACTGCTACCCTTTTTCCTTCAATTCATGCATGCAGTGACAGTCTGACCCAAACAGCACTTGTATTTCTAACCTTATGAACACTTCCCTAAATCCTCTCAGTTTGCAAATGTTTCTTTCTACTCTTTTCAAGCCACATCCTGCGAAGTCTACTGCTACAGAAATTAAGCAATGGTTTTCTTATACCACATTTCACTTCCTCAGAGGAAACAGCCTTAGCATTCAGGAGATAAAGAGCATGCACTTGCATCTTTGTCTTTGCTCTGAAAGATAAAAACGTGCTAACCATCTCTTTTTCCTGTTAAACCCAGTACATAGCTCTAACCCTCTGTTTACAAGAGGACATGGAAATATGAGAAAGGTCCTCATACTGACAATGGGTTAGGGGCTGGAAAACAGTGCGCAGATGGACACATGCCAGGATTCCCAGGATAAACTCCAGACGCTGAGCCCCCAATTTACCCAGCTCTAGTTTTCCAGCTTTCCCATGAAGACTACCAAAGCTTCAAAACTTAAGTTCACAAGGGGATTATAATCTTGAGCAACTTGAGGCACACTTGAAGGATACTCATGAACACACACAAATCTGAAGCGTTTGTTACCACGAGATGGTGTGAGATGGGAAAACACATGTCAAGAAGAGATGTCTGGAAGGAGGTTAACACATTTCCACTCAAGCCATAGACCTCCTGTGCAATTTTGAATGTGTAACTCTATTTCCTCTGGGTTTTGTTTTGGGTTTTTTTTTAAATCCATAAAAATACTAACTAACTTTATAGTTGTATTGTCAGGCATAACCCATTAATGTTTATTTTTAAAAGTGCTTTGATGTTCCTCACTAAAAGCTGCTACAGATAGATCACATATTAAAGAAGAGCTAAATATTACCAGGACTCGTGCCTTACACAAGTATATGCAGTTCCTCTGTACCAAGCAGCCATCTGAGACCAGGAAACAGCAGCCGACACTTCCAGCAGAAGCGCCAGGCACATTCGGTGCTTCGCCAGATCCGGAGGAGAGCAGCCGACACCATAAAAGCAAAGCAACAAGATCATGGGTGCTGAGGGAAAACTGAGGAAACAGAGTCAGACTTCCCCTTCCTCCAGCAAGCAGCTGAGCCCGGACTGCCGGCATCCTGCGGCTCCATTTGTGCAGTCTAAATACGGGTGATTCATGCCTTGTGGGACACCCCAGGGCAGGCAGAACACAGCAAGAGACCTATGAGAGATCTATGTCACAGTCATAGAACAGCCTGGGCTGGAAGCGACCTTCAAAGGTCACCTGGTCCAAACCCCCTGCAATGAGCAGGGACATCTTCAACTAGATCAGGTTGCCCAGCACCACAACCAGGCTGGCCTTGAGTGCCTCCAGGAATGGTGCATCCACCACCTCTCTGGGCAACCTCTGCCAGTGTTTTACCAGCCTGAATCTCCCCTCTTTTAGTTTAAAACCATTACTCCTTGTCCCAAGTTTTGAAGGTAGCTGGGCTTGTGGCCCCTGAAAGTGGGATGAATTCCTTTGACTTTGAGGAAGTGTCTCAGCATGGCTGGAACAAAGCACACACGGGTAGCTTAACAGCAGGCACAGCTTCCCAGCCTGCACAAAAAGGCATGCTGCAAACAGCACAGGCAGGATGAGAAAAAGAGGGGTGCATATTCAAAAAGGCTAGTTTACTATTCCTGAAAAGGCTGTGTGAGTTGTTCAAGCAGTATATGCATTATAACTTTCAGCTTCTGAGTATTAGAAGCTTTCCATGTTAAATTTGGAAAGGAAGAAAGGGGTTACGGGAAGGATTATTCTTAATTCTTTCACTGCACTTCAGTACAGCAGAAGGGAATGAGGAGGTTAAGGCAGTGTCTTGAAGAAGTAGCTATTCTATTACAGAAAGATCTGTTGAACAAACATTAACAGCATCATTTGGATATCTTCAAGAGACTGTAAATCCAAGATCTGCTGATGTAGAGGAAATGCAGATCTTTATCTGTAAGCCTTAAAGCAAAGCAAAATGTAATAAATTTCTGAATTCCCTCTCTGTAGAGACATTTTGTCCTTCAGGACAGAACTCCACTGCTCCAGTGCTGTCACTTCTGCACCTTGCCCAGCTTGGAGATGCTGGTGTACTTTCAAATCTAAGGTGCTCTTGTTTCCAAAATTAAAAAGTCACTGGATCCTCCAAAGGCTCTGTGTTTCAGGGGTGGTGAGAAAAGACTGCCTTTAACGCAGGCCAACTCCTCCCACACTTCTCAACTGATGGCTCACTCTATGCCAAATTATGTTAAAATCCTGCAAATCCAAGGAAGAAGGTTCCAGAAATGAGGAGCAGCCCAGGGCCGTGCAGCACCCTCTACCCACAGGGACCCTCTCCTGCGCCCCACAACCCACCCGGCTTTCTCTGCTAGTTTAACCCTCCCCCCTTAAATGGCAATTTTTGCAAGGCAAGGTGGCACCCCCAAGGAACTCCTCAAAAGCAAAAGATCCTCAAACCCCTAGGTCATGATTTATTAGTTATTGTGATGGAGGAGCACCAAGCAGCTTGGTGTAGCTGACCACTCTCATGACCCATCAGTAGGAACACATCCTCATCCTCCTTCCTCGCTCAGATGCAGGAGTTACAGCTATTTAAAGAAACTGCACCACACAGCCAACACTGAGGACTTGTCACCCACCTTCTCTAAGGGAGGCAGACATTCAGTTTATCATTAATTAGGTCCTAAACTCACCCTCTGCCTGGTGCTTTTGTGTGCCTCTAATTCATTAGAATATTACTAAGGTACAGTTGGAGATAATCATGCTGCTAGCAGCTTTAGCAGGGCAGTTTACAAGATTACATATAATGAGCATCAGTTAGAGGGAAGTGCATCATGAATTTAACAGAACAGTAAAAAAAAAAAGAGCAACAGTCCAATTATCTTCTCCCTACGCCAAGCTTCAAATAAAGCCCTCTGCGAGGCCAACACTATAGCACAGTAGGGAGCAGCACAGTGGGCTAAAATTGTGTTATTCTTCTCTTTGTTAGAATAGGAGGACTAACAACTTAGACTGGAAGGCATTTAACTATTTGATTAGTCATTTAACACAACGACGAAGGTCACCAAAGCACCATCCAGCGCAAATGCATACCTGACCTCTCATCACATGCAAAAGTGAAGTCCAAGTGTGATTTCTCCCTACGCTCCTCCTCTCGCCTCTTTCCAAAACTGGGTTTGATACCGACAACCTGCTTTATCTTATTTGTCTTAAACTATTAGTTTTCCTGCATTTGAAGGCCAAGCTTACAGCAAGATGTTGTGGGGAATGCTGAAGTTGCGCGTGCGGTATTTATAAATACCTATTTTATATCCCCCCCCAGGTCGTCTGTTTGAAATTAGTACATCCAAACACCAACAGTTAAAGCAGAGCAAGGGGGAAATTCATGGTAAAAGAAAGCTATTTTAAAAAATTGAATTAAGCTGTCTAGGCAGAGACACAGATGGGAGAAACTTCATAGCTGGTGTCTCAACCATGAGTAAATACACCCCTGCACGCAGATGTTCTGCAGGTTATTTCCAAGGTACAAGCCGTCCATGGGAATAAATGAACGAGGCTGGGTTTGCCAGGCAGTTTTTCTGCATCACACATGATATCAGCAACTCCCAAGGGGAAACAGCCAAAACCAGACAGTGACAGTGTTATCCAGGCAGCGGGGAAGAAGGAAGCCTGCAGCCTACACAACTTCCCCACCAGCCGTGTCCTGAGGACCTGACCTGGCATGAAGCACAGGAAGACAAAGCCCTTCCCTAAGGAGCCAATATCCAGGCAGGTTAAAGGAGCTCGTGGCATCCCCAGAGCTCAGGCAGACACACACTGATGCATTGCGGGGGTAGCACATAGGGACCAAGCGCAATGGAACTCCAGGGGAACTCTTCAATTAGGAGGACCAAGGAACCAGAGAGCTAATTCTGCAAAGAAAGTGGGAAGAGATAAGTCTGCAGCCTCTCCACCAGCTACTGACATGGTCTGGGTACCGAGGGAAGCTCATGCCAAATGCTAATTAAAGTTGGAACAACAGCCTCTTGGGACTGAATGGATTTACACAGGCTCAGCGTGGGAGTGCGGCTCAGTGACAATTCATTTCTTATTTATACTGCAGTACCACTCGGTGGCCTCAAATCATGACCAAAGCAGCATTGTGTTAGATACTGTTCAACCACCCACATCAGCAAAGCGCTTAACCCAAATGGCTCACAAACCAATGTCCTCATTCAGGAAAACATGTGCACCCAAGCTATCCCAGAGAGCAAATACTCCAAGAGTTTAATCCTGTCCCAGTTATGGCAGAAATGCCAGTCTGGAAAAGGCCTGTCCCGAGCAACTGCTGCAGCAAATTTAGCTCTTTTGCCTGGCTGTGCTGTGTCCAACGCTCAGGCCCTTCAAGATCCCGGATCCTTGGTAAGATGGAAGGGAAAACCCTGAGGTGCTGCTGAGGATTTCTAAAAAGTTCTCTAAAGTCGTCAAAATGCAGCCGTGGTATTCAAAGAGAGGACATGCAATTAAAAAGAACACTAAAACCCACAAAATACACACACCCAAAGCAGAACAAACTCCCCCAAAAAATCACTTCTTACATAGAAATCGAAACTGAAACAACTCAACCTGCATTTACCTTGAAGTTTGCTTAAAGGAGGTTTTCTGTGCCCAAATTTTGACTGTGTTTATCAACTATGAAATGTCTCCCTGTAAATGTGATTCTGTCAGAATTATCACAGTTCTAACCTATAGGGTCTGTGATACTATTTACACTCTTGGTTTTAAGAAAATACTGGAAGGACCTGTTGGAGGCAGTTTCTCAGGGCACTCTTCCACTGAAGGACTGCTCTACAAATTCAGAACATTTCCATGTCTCAAGAGCCATCAAAATCTCCCTAATGCCAATTTCTTCTCTAGTTTAAAACATCTGCTACAGTTCCCTTTAAAAGAAAGGTTAGAATTCAATCAGATGAAGGGAACTAATTCCTCTCATCACCCTTCAGATTTCCAAGGCCAATACAAAACTAGAGCACAAACATCCAAAGCAATCTCTAGGGAGAACAAGCCAGATGCAAACTTTCAGCCAAAACAGGAAAGAAAAGAAACAAATCAGTTAGAGGGTCTCCGATCTGAGGCTTGTAATGGAAACTGTTTTACAACTTGAATTACAACTTATACTAGACCCCAAGTTTATAGTATTTTCTTAGCATTTGTACATATGCCTAAATCAAATCAATAATTAAGCTTTGGGTTTATAGGATTTAGTTTGTTATAGTGTTCTATCTGGCAGGGTATTTTACAGCAGCAAGTTTACATAGCAGTTTATCCATAGCCGTGATTTACTTCACTTTCATTAGTTTAAAGACTAAAATCAGAAGACATTTAATTTATCTAATTTAATATTTATAAATTAAGGAAGTAGGATCATAAGAACTGATTGCTAAAAGCCAGTTCCATGCCAAAGAGTTCAACAAGAAAAACTCACCACTGCCAAGAACATCATTTTCAGCACAGCTTCACAATACCACTGTGCTGTGTGACTGGAGCTGTGATGAACCCTATCAGGAGGAGAAAAACCTTTCCCCAGCCATATCTTAGGGCTATTCATTAGGGTGCCAAAGAACTGAGAAGTAATTTGGAAAGGCTGAGGCAGACTCCTGAGCCCATTACTTTTGCTTTTGTTACTACATCTGCAGACTTCAAAGACGGATGGATGGATGGATGGATGGATTGGGACTCAAGGGGAACTTTTCAATTAGGAGCACCAAGGAACCAGAGAGCTAATTCTGCAAAGAAAGTAGGAAGAGATAAGTCTGCAGTGGGAAGAGATAAGTCTGGATGGATGGATGGATGGATGGATGGATGGATGGATGGATGATCTTGTAATATGGTAAGGAAGAAGAAAACCATGTCCCCAAGACGAGTGAACACACACAGGCTGCTAATAAAGACCAGGAGCTCACCAGCAAAGCAGAGCTCCTCCGGCTCTTGTCCCTTTCTTAGAGTACAGGCAATACGCACTTCGCTTCTTTGCTGTGCTCGTGCAATGACAATGCCTTATGCTACCTCTCAACCAGTAAAAAAAACAGATAATAAAATAAAATGTTATCTCAGCTGCAGACAATTTTATTACTACTCTACTCCCCACATTCTTACTAAAAATACAGTCATTTAAAGAAATCCATTTATTCTGTCCTCAGCTATGAAAACAAATTTTGTTTTCTGAGGACAACATAAGAGTAACTTAAGCCTTTTCAAAACATGCCTCTATGAAAGCAGGCTCTCTCGCACTAGCCAGATGAATGCAAGACTATTTTTCCTAGCTTGACTTCATCCTTTCAGCTAAAGCTGGGGAAATAGAAAGGTCAGTTTCTGTTTATGGGAAGAGCAAGTCACCTCTTTTTAATGCATAAGGAAACCAAAAGGTCTAGTTTGCCAGGAGTCACAGTTCTAAACGTACAGGATCACTTGCAAAAAGTCATGGGTGATTTGATCACTTTCAGTACTTAGCCAAAGCAGATTTGGAAAAAGAGGTATCGATCCCCAGAGAGGAAAGCAGAAGTGGTGAAAATGCTCTTTCAAAGAGGTTTACTGCCTGCCCACAAAAAAAAGTGGGTGTTCAGGAGAAGGCTGTCTTGTTTGCAGCTTCAGCTAAGCTGCATGAAGTTAGTTCTCATCCTTGTTTGGAGGTAAAGGAGGCAAAGCAGGGAAGCCGCTACGTGAGCAAGAGGGAACAGGTGAAAAATGGGCAAAAGCCAAGAGTAAGAAAGCATGTGAGAATTCAAGTAGAAAGCAGAGTGTGGAAGCACTGGGGTCAGGAGGCCCACGTACGTGCACCAACACCTTGTCAGTCCCTTGCTGTCGGAATAAGCCCACGTACCTTAGGCAGACCATACTGCTACAAGCCACAGCTTATACCTGCATTTCGCCCCTCCACCAGTGCAACACGGTTAACACCTCACTCAGCAGAGACCTGAGCAGATGCCTGTGTGTCTGACTTGGGGATATGGCTTGGGCGAGCTGCTGTTGCCAGGAGCATTGCTCAGAGGCAAAACTGGTGCTGCTGCGCTGGGAGGCTGATCGCCTGCTGTCAGCAAGTAAAAAGGCAGGGCTTTCTGAAAAGAGGGTGGCATTTCTACCAAAACCAGCGTCTCTTCTGAGGATAAGACACAAACTGCTACTGATTTTCACTTATTATCTGGAAATCAGGGGGCCTGCTACTGCAGGCTACAGGGTCTTCCTTACTGACGGACACGTAACCCCAGAAATCAGGGACTGACCAGGAGAGATACAGGTTTGGCAATAGGAAAACCATCAACAATGAGAACTAGTGGGACACGGAAATAGATTGTCTAAGAATGCTGTTGCAAGATACTACAGGCTACACAAAGTACCCATCAGGAACAGCCTGACAGACCAAAGTGATCCAGTCCCCAAAACACCTGGCTTTCAGGGATGTAAATATCATTTCCTACTCCAAGCATGGAGTGCCACAGTCCCAGATCAGTTG
>JANHGB010041902.1:0-13130 GCA_026283785.1 Coracopsis vasa
CCAGGGCAGGTTTAGATGGAGCTGAGGAACAATTCCTTCCCCAGAGGGTGCTCAGGCATTGGAACAGGCTGCCCAGGACAAGGCTGCAGTCACCGTCCCTGCAAGTGTTCACACACCGTGGAGATGAGGCCTCAGTGCCATGGGTCAGTGATGGCCTTGGCAGTGCTGGGGAAGGGTTGGACTGGAGGAGCTTAAAGGGCTTTTCCAGCCTGGCTGATTCTGTGGTTCTGTGATTGAGATCACTTGTTGTTAATGACCTCATGGGGTGACTGGTTTAGTAAGGGAAGTTCCACGCCTCCCTTATCCTATCCGAATTCCCAAGGAAGAGATTCCCTCTGGTGCTGTTAAACTCTAACAGAGGTTGGCATCCCTGCGTGTTGCTTACACAGCCGAGGCCTGCAGAGAGCTGCCCTGGACCTGCCAGGACCTGCTCTCTGTTGAGCTTTTGCCCTAGAGCTGGAGGGAGCTTGGAAGCTGCCATTCAGGAACACAGCACTGATCTGAGGTTGGGATTCAGCCACGCAGTGTGGCCAGCGGCAAAATTCCTATGTGGCTTTTGGACTCATGGGACTCCTCAAGGATGCGCTTCCATGGACCATTCATTAGCCTATCGGCCCTGGTCTTCCTGCATCTGTATGATCAGTGCCTCCAAACTCTTGGGAGACTGAAGCTACCATTGCTTACTCTCAAGTTTTGGGATGTTCATGTTTCTTTGCCTTTGCCTAAGCCCAGAAAGGGAAAAGCATTGGTCAAAGACACGAACTTCATCAAATACTCCCATAGGCAAAGGCAAATTCTCATCCTGTTTAACCCAGGAATGCACGATTCACAACACCTTGGTCCTCAAAGAAGTTTCTATTGGCCCTGAGTCTGGAAATGGTCTCATTTTGTTGCGGATCTTATGATGACTTAAATCAGTTGAATATTATGATGACTTAAATCAGTTCAAACCCTGGTCTGTAAAAGTCACAAGAAGTGACAAATCTCATCACTCCAGTCTTGGGATTTAAAGCCTTTGACACCTTCCTTTCCATCTGAATCCCAGTTTTGCTGCTCTCTGCCACAGGTCTAGTATCTTCCATACCAATGGCTGTTGCAAGCAAATATTGATAGGCCTGGACTCAACATTTGCCCTCCCCATAGCTCTGCACCTCACCGCAGGTCAGCAGGAGCATTGCTGGTGACTGACTTACTAAGTCCCCCTGTTCGACAGCAAAATCAGCTGCACTGACAGGCTCCCTGGCTGGCTCTAAGGCACTGAGTGTGGTTGTGCTTGATGAAAGGAAGGTGCTTTTGGGTCCCTGGGATGAGATTCCCTAAAAGCAATGCAAAACGTATGGGGTCTCATCACCTCCACTGGCTGGGGGCTGCCGTTCTTCTGGATGAGGAGAGTCCAGGAGGTTGGAGACAGCTGTTAGTAGGTCAGTCTGTCTGTTATATGATAGCACAGAGCCTTGGACCATCAGTCCTGAATGAACAACCCCATGCTGGTGGTGCCAGGCTGGAAGCAGCTTGGTAGTAAAGGGCCTTGAGGTCCTGGTGGACACCAAGTTGGACACGGGGCAGCAGATGTGTCCCTGAGGCAAGGAAATGGAATGGTGTCCTGGTCCGCATGGACACAGCACTGCCAGCAGGCCCACGGGGGTGATCCTTCCCCTCTGCTCAGCACTGGTAGTGCTGGAGCAGTGTCCAGTGCTGGGTTCCCATGGACAAGAGAGATGTGGGCCATAACGGAGGGTTCCAGCAAGGGCCCAATGGGATGATGAAGGGGCTGGAGGACGTTTCCTGTGTGAGCAGGCTGAGAGAGCTGGGAACGCTCAGCCTGGAGAAGGGAAGCTCCGTGGGGACCTCAGCAATGTGTACAAATGCCTGAAGGGAAGGATGCAGGGAGGATGGAGCCAGGCTCTTCTCAGTGGTGCCCCGTGGCAGGACCAGAGGCCATGGGCACAAAGTGAAACACAGGAGGCTCTGTGGGAACACCAGGAACATCAGGGAACCACCTGAGCACTGGCACAGGTTCCCTAGGAAAGTGTTGGAATCTCTTCCCTTGGGGATATTCAAAAGCCATCTGGGAGTGGGCCTGGGCAAGTGGCTCGAGGTGGCCCTGCTTGAGCAGAAGGCTGTGGGCAAGATGATCCCCAGAGACCTCAACCAATCTGAGCTGTAGCCCTGTGCTTAACCACAACCCACAGAGAAGGCTTGGGATGAGGGTCCCAAACCAGCCCAGTCCCAAACCAGCCCAGTCTCATTGAGTGCCAATAGACAAACTGCCAGGGAACCTCTTGTCACTTCACAGCAGCTTTAGGGGGGCAGCAAGAACAAGGTTTCTCCATGGGCAGGCTGGGCTGGGGCATCCCCCTGCCCCACAGCATGCACAGCCCCTCCATCTGTGCCAGCAGAGCCAGTTCTGGCCCTGAAGGTCCCTCTGGGCTGGTGTGGGGGTTACTGGGAGTTCAATGCGTCAGATTCACCCTCCAGTGCACAATGCACCTCCCGCTCGTGTCCCATCGCCCTCCTGGAGCTCAGTGCTGGCCTCCCCTTGGGCACCCACATGGGATGGATCTCGGGGTCCTGGCCATTGCAGCAGCTGTAATAGACCGAGAGCCACGTGTTTATACAGGTGAAGGACCTGGAGCACCTCGGGAGCAGCCTCTGCCTCCCCTCACTTGGGAATGGCTCCATTGAGGGCACCCTCGAGCCCCCATCTCCCCTTTGCTGGCTGAGGCAGGTCAAGAAGACATCGAGGCGAGCTCCGCTTGACCTTCTGCAGCGAAGCCCATCTGTTTGCCAGGGTTTAGCCTGAGGCGGCTTAGCTAGAGCAGGGGTGATCTTCTTCTGTCACCCTCATGACCGGTTGTCCCTCCTGGGAAGCCTCCAGCTCCTGCCGGTGCAGGCAGTGTGTGGGTGATAACACATTGCCTGCAACGACGACTGACTGCGTGGATGGGATCCTGTTACAGATAGAGGGGTTGATGCTTCCAAATAGGTTTATTCTGCCTCACACCTCATAGAGAAACATTAAACCTTCCCTGGGGCCCTGCACCCGTTTGGCACATTAGGTTTCAAGTGGGGGTTAAAGCAATGTCTGCTCCCTGCTTTGGTTCCTCCCTTCGAAGGTTGGCTTAAAAGCAGGGCGAGTTTGAGACCCAAATCTAGACCCTTTATGGTGGGATATCATCAGGGAATATCAGACATAAACATCCCGGAGGGCCCATCCATCCCATAGCCCAGCACTGGGATAGTTCTTTAAAGCTTTGCCCCAAGAGGCCTGGGAAAAATCCCACCTTCTATTTTGAAAGGGATGAATTAAGACAAGAGAAGCTCTTGTTTCTCATTGTGCCACAGGTTGGGAAAACCTCCTGGATGCGCTGTGGAGCGTGGGGAATGCAGTACCGCGGGTTTATTGCTAATGTTAATGTGTCATGGCCGTGACTCTCCTGCAAGCCAGCAGAGCTGTGTTGCAGGGGTTTCTGCTCACCGTTTGTTGCAATATTACCATTTCTGTGCATTCTCCCCCTGAGTTTTTGCATTCCTTTTGATTTTCACACACAGCTGAAATTCCCCTCTCTTCAAGACCCTTTCGTTTGAACCTGGGCTAGGACACGAGCTCCTCTTTCTTTCCCAGCTGGAATAAAGGCACTACGAGGAGGTTCTGCATCTCCTGCCACGCAGAGGAGTTGTGTTTAAACCAGCACAATGTAAAGTAAGTTTTCTTTCAGTTCATGGATTATTTGGGTGTTTCTTTCCTGAACAGCACCTTTATTCCTGGCAGGTTGTAGCTCAGTGCTTCCATCAACACACAGCACAGGGGCATTCCCATGGAATGAACGTATTTGGGTTCTGGTGCCCACAGAACCTGCACTGGGCAGTACGGGCACCTCTTTACAAATACAATAGAATTAACCCATCTGCTTCACCTGAACCACTTCTTGTGACTGGGAACAGCGGTGGAGCTCATGGAGGACCTCCAACCAACTGCTGCCCTGAAGCTGGGCACCACGCATGGCCCTGGGGCTTGCTTTCATCAGCGCATAAACCCCTTAACTGCGCTTTCTGCCCCACAAATCACTGCCGTGCTTTGTGTCACTCATGGTGTAAAAGGAATGCATCTGCTCAGCCGAGCCCTCGCTGCTCAGCACCCTGCACTGAGCAGGAAACTGGTTCCTTTTCCCTTCATGCTGTGGGATGCTCAAGGCTCTGCCCCTCGCTGAAGGGGGGTCTTTAACCTCAAACCCACCCCATACTTTCTCTCTGTGCCTTTGACCATTCAGGCCTTCTGCAGTTGTTCCCTATGGGATGCTCTCTCAGCCACACAACAGCAGGAGATGACTTCAAACAGATCTAATCTGTAACCCCGAAAGCTCCGGAGCCCCTCCGGAGCTGGTGCTGCAGCCAAGCAGGGAGAAGGGGACCGGGTTACCTCAAAGAGCCAGACGAGGAGGACGACGGCGCCCATGGAGCTCATCATGCTGCTGTAGTAGTGCAGGAGGGCTTCCCGGCAGCCGCGGCGCCAGAGGTTGAGCTCCTCCGTTTGGTAGTCGTAGCTGTAGTGAGCGGAGTTGTTGGTGACCTGGTACTGGATGCAGGGCCTCGGCGAGCTGGGGTTGCAGCAGCTGAAAGGGACACCATCCACCAGGTACCTTCCGTCCACGTTGCTTTTGATCCGACTGCGGGCAAGGGCGGAAGGGAGCGTGAACACACACACGTCTAAAGCCAGACCGGGGCAAACGTGCACGAGAAAGGGAAGCAAAAGCAATGCGGGTTTTCCACCGTGCCTCCTGCCCGTGCTGTTTCTCCACAGCCCCTGTCCATGGAGCGCTGTTTGTCCCAGGTTTATTGTCCTCTCTGAAGTCCCTTCTGATGTCAAGGCTGCCCTGGGTCTATAATGAACTCCGAGCGATGGAAACGCGCTCTCTCGGCTCGCTTTGGGGAAATGATGTTTTAAGGAAAGTAAATGGCAGGGAATTACCAGGAAGGGCAGTCGGAAAAGAGTGATCCCAGCACAGAGTGGAAGGGAGATGCCTGAGGTGACCTGAGCTTGGAAAGGGACCTATAGCAGCTTTAGGGCCCACCATATCCAGCTAGACCACTGATCCAGCAAACCTAATGGCTTCTCTCTGTTCACAGCTCCAGAAAGGGGCTATGCATTTATTCTTGGCTTAAATACCGGCTACATTAGCAAGGTAGCCAGTATTTAAAACATGAAACGTGCTTCTAAAGTCCTTGGAGGAGCTCCCCAACTATTGTTGACTTGGGACTGTGGTTGTTCTCCATAAACAACCATTTAGTCTGGTGCTTTATGAGATGTTTAGATGAGAGCTACTTAGAGGGCAATTAGTTCCACTGGCACTGCGAAACAGACCATAGTAACAGGACTGCAACTCTAACAAACACCATTTTGCTTAGAAAATGACAGAATGGAGAGCCCCAGTGACCTAGAAAGGTGAAAAGAGAATCTGAGAGTCACTTGTAGCTGTCTATGTGGGTATTTTAGAGCTGCGTCATAGAGAGGTGATGGCAATGGCCTGGTGAAGTGACATTCCACTTTGCAGCCATGACCTAAATATAGCTAAACTCCAAATGCAGCTGAGGTTTTATCTCTGGATTTAAAGTGTACTCTGAGTTGGGTCTAATTCCCATGGATGTGTCCATGCTCCGCCAGTTTCAGACAGATCGGGACAGGTCTTTGCTCTACAGATAATACAACAATCATATTGCAGGGGATGGGCTTTCCCTGGAATTAAGGAGATCTTTGCTATTGGCTTCAAAGGGGCCTGAACATCTTACCAGGAGCGTGAGCAGAGACCATGCACCACTGTGTAGCTCAAACCTTGAATTAACATCCATTTGTGGACTTTTAGTGCCCTGTTTCCTGCCTCAGTACCACAAACAAATTGCTGCGAGTCTCAGTCCCAAACAAGCCATCAGTTATTAAGGACGCTATAACCTTGTTTTCCCCCTGTGCTTTGCCCTTCCACTGCTGCTGGATTAAGTTACAGCCCTCAAATCTCCATGTAATGCCGGCAAGGTGTTTTCAAGCAGTTATTTATACCCACGGGCATACCTTTGCAATGCAAATACTCCCTTATTAAACAGCAAATGTATTTGTTACAACCCCCCGGTGCCATAGGTTAAGCCTGGAACAGTTTTCACTCTAAAGTCCTGATTCCGGATTGCAAACCCAAGCAGACCACCCAAGTGAAACCAATATGCCGAGAGACACACAGTGAAATAGCGTTTACACAGCCAGAGAGGGATCCCAAGAGAGACACAACATTTCTTCAGCCACTTTTAACATAGGCAGTGCATTTAAAAGGCAAATTGCTTCCAGCTTATGAGGCTCTTTGTGCAACCACACAGCCTGAACGCTAGTGAATGATGGTCCCAAAGACCTTTGAATAAAGACCTCTTCCCCCAGTGCTGAATCCTCTAAAAGGCTGGGGGTATTTCTGCTCAATGCTCCTTTTTCATTGCAAAGTTCATCTGTTCTCATGCTTATTTTTCCCCCTGCGCTTACTGCACCTAACCTGATTTGGAGATTACTGCCTCTTTGGGCACTGACATCAGAGCCATTACGGTGTTTCTGCTCAACAATATGTTCTGGTTTGCATAGAGGAAGCTGGTTTTCATGTCAGGTTCCACAGAAATAGGCACAAGGATACACATAGAACATGGCTTTATAAAGGAGAGAACTTAAAACGCATCTGGCTCCAAGGGATGCTGCGTAAAGGTAGAACGTCAACGGGTGTTGATGCTCTTTCTTTTCACAGCAACCCATTGAGGGAATAGGAAAAGAAAACTCTAAACCTTAAGGATTCGAAACACAGGAGTTATTGGCAAGGCATTACTGGTTCTATTGGTTTCCATGAGACTGATGGATTGCCAACGTCTAGGTGGAGTTTCAGAAGTGGTTTCAACAGAACATAGCCAGGAAAGCCTATTTTTAGAAACTTAATAAATTGCATTGAAATCTGCTTTAGGCTTAGAGAAGTTCTGATGCTTCCCTGTTGGTTTGGGGAGTACGTATGCATGGCTCAATGGAATGGCTTTATAAACAGGTAAAAGACAGTAAAAAATATGATTTTAAGCCCATTTACATCACACTGAGAGTGAGATTTGCATTTTGATGCTTTACATTTTATGTCCTGGGGGAGCTTGGTTGGACTTAATGATCTTGAAGGTCTTTTCCAGCCTAATTGATTCTATGATTCCATGGCTTTGCAGGGGAGGAAGCGATCTCACCATTTCACACAAGACCCCTCCAATCACTGCCTATTGGAACATTTCTTTAGCATAACATTAGCCAAAGAACGCTACTAAAGGTACAAACCCCACTGAGTCACTTACTCTTTCACTTCTTTGGAGCTGAAGTCCAGGTACCTGTTGCTGATCCACTGGATTTCGAACCAGTCTTTGAAGCCATTGTTCCCACAGCACTTGAACTCGATTTGGAGCATGTCAATGGTCTTCTTCATGAAGCATCTTCCCGGGGTGTCTGTGTCCCGGTAGAACTTCATGCCGTTCTTGAGCCCCTGGGCCAGGGTGCTCTCCAGAGAGCCCCGCATGAGAAAGCAAATCAGAGCAACGAAGAAAATGAGGATGTTAAAGAGGAAGCACAGAGCCAGGTAAGGTCTCAGCAAAGGCTTCCACTTGGCAAATTTAGCGGGATCCAGAGAGTCGTAACAGATTTTGCCAGCAAACCCATTGAAGGCGCAGGATAATATACCCATCAATATCAAGGAATTGGGCACAAAGTGGCTTTCAGAATTGTCCATCACTTCGCTTCGCTTCCGGAGCTCGATTTTGAGGAACAATCCCATGCTAAACACAAGGATCCCAGCAAACACCGAAAACCAGTTCATGAGCCATAGTCCCTGGGCTAGTTTGACCCTTTTCTTCTGGTTGAATTTGACTTTCAGCAGTGCCATCTTTGTAATGGGAGACGTTGGGAGGTTTCACAGCCTGGACCCCTCTTCTCGGCGGAAGCTACTTGAGGAAAAACCATTCAGGCATTGGAAGAGACCCTGCCCAGCTCAGCGGGAAGGAAACCACTGCATGGTCCTTCCATCCTGAGCTCCCCACGCTGGGGATTCAAGCAAGTGCAATAGGCAAAGATCCCAATGACCAGTTTCACATTAGTGAGGAAAAGCGGGCAATCGGCACCTCCAGCGGTTGGTGGTGGTTCCTTCCAAGCGAAGGAGAGACTGTCCCAAGGTTTCAGATGATTTGCTCTGGATCTGCAAGACGTCACTCTAATACCTTTAATCATTTGATCCAATCGGGAGAGATGTCTGTCAACAGATGAGTGCAAATAATCCCTCATTTTACTGTTTAGTAGATTTGTGCTGCCTTAGGATAGGCTGCTGGGCACAATATGAAAACCAGAGACATAGAAAGATCTTTGTTGCCAGAAGAATCCTTTGAGGAAAAAGGAAGAGGGCTTGAGATTAAACAAACGAAGGCTGTTTGAACATAGAAATACACTTCCCCTTCATGAGGCTGATCTATTTATATCTACAGTCAAAACCACCTTTTTAGTCCTTATCTTTCTGCGTTGGTTGACTCCAGATGCCATCCCGTGGCTCATGTGCTCTGGAAGCAGATAACCGTGTAGTTGACAGCGACCTAAAAACCCTAAACTTGGCATTTTCTACTTATTTCCATGGCTTCTGTCATCTCCAGGGCCTTCATAGGAGGGAAGGAGAAAGGAAAAGTTCAGAGAAACTCAGTCAATAGCCCCTGAGCTGGAATCTGGAGAGGCCTTTATGAAAAGGGAGCTGATGTGAGCAGCTTCCTGCTAATCCCTGAGCCAGGAGGGAAGCAGCGCTGCCCAAAGGGACCCGGGAGCTGCAGCCAGGAAGGAACCTGACCCAGCAGCTGAGGAGGGACCCTCCAGTCATTGTCCTTATGCAATGCAAAGGAGGAACCCCTGGGGTCTGCTTTCACACTGTAGTGGGCAGGAAAAGAGGGATGGAACCCCCTCCTTCGGTGGTGGCCTTCCTCCTTATGCTCCACAGCGTTCCAGGCAAGCACGGATGCTGGGGTGCTGCTCTTTGCAGTGCTTTAGGAGGTTTGCTTTGCGGTGGGGACAGTCCTGTGCTGGCTGACCACAATGGGAGTTAACCCCAGGCAACCCCAGGCAGTGCACAATCACCCTGCAGGTGTGTGAGGACACACTGCAGCTGGGAAAGGAGCAGCCTCAGGAGGGGAATGGGAGGCTCTGCCCCAGCCAGGCTGGGCTGATGCTGCTGCCCCAGTACCCTGGGGGACATCCTCTTGTGGCTGCTGGCGCATGGAGCAGCAGCCCTGAGGGGAAGGTGGAGGGACCTGCCCAGGAGGAAGGCAAGTGTGAAAAGCGATAGTGATTAAACAGTAAGGCACTGAAAGCCAGCCCCTTGGCAGTGTGCTGTGGTGTGTTACCAGGGATGCTGCTCGGCTCCCATTTGAGGTTAGGGAGGTCTCTCCGGTAAGGACAAGGCTGTTGAGCTGCTGCCTTTTACTGTGCTAAGAGGGGGTTTGTGATGGAGCTTTCCTGGCTGCCCAGGGCAGAGCTGGAGTCACTGTCCCTGCAAGTGTTGAGGCCTCAGTGCCATGGGTCAGTGGTGGCCTTGGCAGTGCTGGGAATGGTTGGACTGGATGAGCTTAAAGGGCTTTTCCAACCTGCTTGATTCCATGATTGCAGTGGCCTGGGGAGCAGCTTGCAGCTGGGATGTTCCTAAAGCAGGCCTGGCTGCTGGCACTGCTGCTGCCTTGCAGGCAGAGGGTGCATAAGAGAAAAGGAGGAAGGCAATTGTCCATCAGGGACTGTTCTCTCTGCTTGCCACAAAGTGGGTGAAAAGCGCTGTTTCTGTTATGGGTTTTGTGCAATAAGCTGTGATAACATCCCTCCTGGTGTCTTGCCAAAATAGCCCATACCCATGCAGTGCACATTACTGTATTTCACTGACTCCTCCGGGGTTCAGCTAGGAAGCACGAGGGAGTTTGAAGGGTGCATTGTACCTGACAGCCTGAAGTCAGTTCTAGATAGAACTTGAAACTATTTCCTTTGTGGTCAGTGATGACAGAGTCAAGCTTTAGTTCAAGTGAAAAAGAACCTTCCATCGGGACCACAGGGATGTGCAGTGAATCATGTCCTGCGGTGCAGTTAGTAGGACAAGAAACAGTAAACCTGCCCACAGCAGATGTGAGCCTGGTGCTGCTCTGGATATGGGGAAGTCTGTATTCAGGAGCACAGAGGAGTCTGAATACCTCAGTAATTTAACACTCAGATGTCCATGATGAATCTGATGCAGCAAACCCATGTTATTGTATGCACGAGGGTGTTTCCTGTTCAATCAGGAGTAAAAGAGTGAAAGAGAACATGCAGCATACGCCTCGAGGCTCATTCGTCCCTCCAAGTTTACTCTTCTCCTTAAGCCAAGGTGACAGGAGGGGGTCTAATAAATCACACTCCTCCAAGTGTGTAATTAATTCATGTGCTGTTCTGGAGAGCAAAGTGTTAGACTACAATACTGAAAATACGACTTTGAACTCACCATGAATGTGTTCAAATCCACAATATTGCTAAAATATCATCATTTTTATGGATAACAATACGGTATTGATATGTTGTATGCCTGCTATATATGTTATATGCCTGCTAACCTAAATATAAGCCACAAACCTACCACTTAATGCTAAGAGGGAGGAAAAAGTTGGTTTTAATGCAGACAGTTCCGTCTGGTATTTGCTATAGAGTCTGCTGCCCAGTCCTGGACCAACTGTTATTGGGAATATGAGGTATAAAAGGCAAATTCCCTTCATACAGGTATATCCTATGTACCTAAACTATGGAAGTGCTATTAGCTGGTAATAAAATAACCCCCTGGCCCCATTTTCCTTTCATGCTGCTCTGTGATATGAGACATGTGGCTTTCTTGGGTTCTTTTTTGTTTCCTTTCCTCAGAAGTGGTGAGGTTTCATGGCAAGAGTGAAGATGTCCGGGTTTACCTGTGATAGGAAGTTGCTGTATAGAGATAGGAGGGGGGTTTATGCACTGTACCTCGTGGGTTTGCTCACATTTGTAACCGTGTGGTGTGTACAGGGATGCTCCTCAGGAACAACGTGATAAGATGCTGTACCACGTTGTACGATTAAACAAGCCTTATTGATGACTTCCTTTTTCCTCCTATGTACACCACTAAGTTGGAAGGCTGCCGTGCCTGCAGGTCTTGAGGCTGGAAACAGAGGCAAGTCACTAAATTCACTGCTGGGGCTGTTGGACACATGGGAAAGCAGACTTGACCCGGATCCTGTGGCTCCTAAACTACACCATAGCACATGGGGAGAGGGCATTGCATGGTTTTGCTCTGGATAGCTCCCAGCATTTCAATCATCCTTATCCACAGGGTAACATGGTCAGAAAGCACCTTTATGTGACCCTCAGGATGGTCACTGTGAGTATTTATTTGTATATTATTGTACTACTACTATTGTACTATTATGAGTACGTATGATTGTGATGCCTGGGGTGTAGTGTTCCCTGCTGGAACAAAAGGGAACAGGGGAAGTTATAAATCAATGTTTGTACTTGTAGAAGCAGGAAGGAAGTATGTTGGGAATTGAAAGAAGCTCACAAAAGGCTCACAATAGTTATTACTGCTGGAAAACAGCTCAACAGATCCTGCAGGGAGATAAATCAGATCCTGATGTGAATGGAAATGCTGAGATTCAGCAAGTTGCACAGTTTGGGTTTTTTTCTTGCTATTCGTATCTTTCCTGGCTTTTTACAACATGGGCACAAGGTCTCTTGTGCAGATCCAGTGGCTGTAACGGGAAAGCTATGTGGGAAAATAGGCTGGAGACATGAGAGGTGGGGAGTGCCTGATGGAAAGGGGGCAGAGCTGAGGTGCGAAAGGATGATGCATAAAGGAGGTAAGGAAATGTACTTGTCTGTCTACAGTTCTCAAATGCAACAAGTCTGCCCTCAGATAGCACTCATACACTGGGAGAAATCCACCAGGATAAAAGTAGGATGCATGTGAAGGGTGGGAGTGCATGCACAAAAACTCCTTCCACGGGAGAATTTCTAAGTATTTGGTACCATCTGAATCAGTTCCAGGTGAAGCCACTGAGGTTTGATCCTTGTCTATGTATAGCAATTGCTTGCATAGGAAGAAACTTTAAAGGACATCCCCAAAAACCCAAAAAAACCCCAAAAGGACACCTTAATTTTAAAAATAATAATAATAATCCAAGCCCTCAAAAATATAATGCAGACAAATGTGCATGGAACTGTGTTCTTCATGTAGTTCTTAGGTGTGCTTTCACACAACTGGTATGGCTAGAGCCCACAGCAGAATCTATTTGAATGAAATAGGGCTGGATGAAGAGAGAATGAAAGTAACTCCGTTTTAATTCCTGGTATTCAGAGAAGGAGGGGCAGGCAGAGGCAGGAAATGCCTGGACTCCATTGGGAACCTGTTGGGATGGATGTTCGGGTAGGATGGTTGCCTCGCTGCGTGCAGCAGCAAAGCTCTCTGCTGCTTCTCTGCAGACAAGCTTTGGTCACTGGACACCCTCAGTAAAACTATATAATCCCTTCCGTAGTTAAGATACGGTTTTTGGGCTCTTGAACAAACACCTTAAGGCTCACATGCAGACAGGAAGCAGTTTCTTCTGATGCCTTGTCAGTAGAGGCAAAAGGTACAATACGAAGCTACAAATCTGTGGGCTTAACTTCCAGTCTGTCCACGTTTAGCCTTTACTCGCTGTGGTTCCAATGAAATAATCAGACAACTTTTATAACCCAGACCTGCCAAAGGATCCCAAACATTTAATTTCCAAAACCTTAATTTTGGGAATCATGTGTCAACATAAAAAGAATTCTTTTTGCATCTAGAAAATAGATGCTAAGAAATTAAAGAAGGAGCTGAGATTTGAAATTGCAGGTTTTAAATCGCCAATTCCAGGTTTACAAATCTGTAACTTAATTTACAGGTTATGTATCTGTAACTACCCTGTAGAACATTTAGAGATACAGAAACTTACTCCTACCATGTGTTTAAATGCTTCCAAGGAATATCTTTGTGTGTGTATAGGGCACCCACCTTTGTGTGATCTTGGTCATATTTCGAGGTGCTTCTGTAATG
>JANHGB010041903.1:0-39797 GCA_026283785.1 Coracopsis vasa
TCACCACCCTCACAGTAAAGAACTTCTTCCTTATATCTAACCTGAACTTCCCCTGTTTCAGTTTAAACCCATCACCCTTTGTCCTATCACTATAGCCCCTGATGAAGAGTCCCTCTCTGGTATCCTTGTAGGCCCCCATCTTATGGTCTTCCCCATCACTCACACACATGCCCCCATTCTGCAGGCTCTGGCTCAGGGTGGGACACCCAAAAGAGGGCGCATTTAAGTGAAAAGGCATAAAACACCCTCCCTGCAGTGGTTTCAGCATCACTAAGCAAACTTGACAGAGGACCAGGCACAAGAGCAGAACAAGCACATTTCTAATGAGACAGCTAATGTGGGGCTGCACGCTGTGCTTCAGGGCAGTAGCAAGGGTGTAAGGTCTGTCTAGTAAAGCTACTGCAAAAGGGTGCACAGCTTATCCTGCCTCCTGTGTAGAGATGGACTTTCTGCTGGTGTAACGTTGTGGGAGTGCTGAGGGATTAACCAGCCCTGCCTGGGCAGGAGCCAAAGGTCAAACAATGCCACCCAAGCCTGTTCACACATTCAGGCTGCATCACTTGTTTAGTTTTTGTTTCTGCTTTTGGAGGATTACTGAGGATTTGTCGCAGAGAACGGCGCAGGTCTCTCCTGTCTGAGTATGCACTGACCCAAACCATCACTTGAGCCTTTCAGGTCATTGCACAGCCCAGCAGAGAGGCAAAGAGACTTTCCCCTTGATGGGCAATCCCCTGTGAGGGGCTGAGTGCTCCCGAGTGCTGCCCACACTTGCTCTCAGCATGAGTGGGACGAGCCACCTCAGAGTGCTCTGTGCTGTGTCCCTGCCCTCTCCCCTTTGCTCCCCGTCTCCTCCCCTCCTGTTTTCCTTGTCCCCACTGCCTGCACTGCTATTCTTCCAGTGCAGTAGCTGTCTGAAATCAAATCAGGGTTTGCTCTGGGTTTGATGCTAATTACCTTCAATGAGCTTATTTTCACATCACAGCTGACCAAAGCCAGAAGACATTAAGTCTGTCTCCCTAATAAATCATTCCTCCTGCTCCCTGGGGCTGGAGATGAAGAGTGAATAGGCCGTGTACACTTGTGTCGGCCTAATTGTCTCCCAAAATATGCAGGCAACTCCCACAGCAGTCAACAGAGAGGCACGTGTGCATCTGAGGGGGCCTTGTGTTACTACTGATGCTCTCACATCAAGGAAGCCATTGTTGGCTTCCCCCTTCCTCCCCAGCCCTGGCAGTGAGCCTTCCAGATAGGAGGATGAGCTGGAAGCAGATAAAAGACAGGGGGTATCTCTTTAAAGTCAGACAAAAGAAACCTCAACCCTTCCCTTGCATCCTGATCCGTAAAGGAATAAATCTTGCTTTTCCAGTGACTGGCCAGGTTTGG
The DNA here is from genome assembly GCA_026283785.1 of Coracopsis vasa. Taxonomy (NCBI): domain Eukaryota; kingdom Metazoa; phylum Chordata; class Aves; order Psittaciformes; family Psittacidae; genus Coracopsis; species Coracopsis vasa. The sequence goes on from JANHGB010041903.1 coordinate 1,384, forward strand.
AGAGAGAGAGATGCCAGTGAGAGATCTCACATTAAAAAATAAAAAGGCTTCTGTGGATAAACACTGGTTTGGCACTGAAGCCTGGCAAATCCTTCCCTGATCCATACCAAACCTCCCAAACCAGGCAAAGAAATGCACAGGGACACCTGGCTGCTCTGAATATGTTCACCACCTTCACCATGTGCAGCCCTACTCCACCGGGACCTCCTGGTCACCACCTCCACAGATCCAATCCCCTGAAGCCCAGCTTTGTCCTCAAAATCCTGCCCGAACCGAGCCACACAGCCCACTGAGCCCTCTGCTGCTGCAAGATATCACCTGGCCTTGCCTGGTATAATTTGTACCAATGGGGAAGATTTGATCCCTTGTTAAATAACAGACATCACATTAAAAACAGGGCAGGCAGGGACTCCAAAGAGCTGTCTGGTCTCTCTCTGTTATCTTTGCTTAGCATCAGTGAGAGCATCAGTGCCCGGTGCCACTGAGGTGATGCCCCTTTGAGCTGAGCTGAGCAAACACCTCCCCTTTTGGCAGCTCCCGCAGCTTCTCTCGGCTTCATGGTAAACGTATTTTTCATCTCTGAGTGCATATGATAATTACAAAGGCTGAGGGCCAGATCCCCACCTGGTGAGAGTTGGCAGAGCAATGAAGAAGGCAGCGGAGCTCCACTGGTTTAGATCAGAAGACAGCCTGACTGTGCTCCTGAAATCCCTGCAAGTCCTTTGAGCCGATGCTGTTCCAGGCTTTGCTCGTGCATCCATAGGAATTGCTTAATCCAGGGTTGCCAAAGAGGGAGAGCACATTAGGTGTTTAATAGCATGGCCAATGCCATGCTCCACCTTGGAGCAGGAACTGGATTAAGGCAGGGAAATCAAGGAGAAAACTGCTTTTCCCATTCTATACATTTACAATGGAAAAAAATAAACCTGCTTATTAAAGAGACAAAGGTTAAACACACTCACACATAGAGACACACACAAAAGAGAAATATTAAAAGTACCTTTACATTTTCACAACGGTGGGGTTAGAGTTCTGATTCTCTTATTTCACAACACTGCAAAGGATCTACAAGGGATTGATGTCTCTGCAAGGCAGAGGCTGTGCCTCTATTTTCTTTGGAAAGTACCTCGCTGGCTGCTGGTTCTTGCTACCAGAGAGAAATAACAAAAAGCTGAAGGGATAAGACAAATATGCTCCTTCAAGGGTTTCTAATGAAATGATAACGTTGAGTGAGGCTGCCAGTACGTTCTGAGTCCAGATGCACTGCAGCAGAAGGGAAGAATTTAACATGTTTTGAAAATGCCAGTTGTCTGTTGCCAAAGATGCATATGATCCCACTGCCAGCAGGGTAGGCGGCAGGGATTAAGATGTCAGAGGAGACGTCATTCTACCTAGGCAACGTTGATTTCACTGAAGAAGACAATGCAAAGACAGTCCTGTTCCCTGCAAGGAAGATTCCTTTTTCCTTGTGGTTCATTCTGATTTCTCCATTGTGGCAAAGCTACTTTTACAGAAGCCCTTTCTGATCCCTGGAATGTCTTTACAGTGACAACAACCAAGATATAGGATGGAGGTGCTTTGCCATTTACAAAAGAGACTTCTGTGTCCCCCCATGTCTGAGAGTAGCTCCTGGTCCTCCACTGTTGTTTGGAAGACTGGGACAAATACTAAAGTCACTGTGTACAGTGGGAACATAGCCCAGGGTCATGTCCAAAGCATGAGTCAAAAGGACAAGTGGATCTTGTAGTCTAGGGCTGGTGCCATCAGCATTCACTTACCCCTAGCCAGAAAGCAGAGGGTCCAGATGGGAATGGCAGAGCACCAGGTGTCGTCAACTCCTGACTGTGCTGCTGCATCCCAGGGAGGTATCATTGTCCCATATTATCATTAGGATCAAGCCTAGCTTCCATTTCTAGCCTTCTGAAGTGCCTACAGATGATCCTGCTGTTTTCTCCAGGCTTTTTCTTCCCCTTGTGGGTCTCCCTGACACATTTGGTAGAAATTGCATGCAAGTTTGGATTCCTGCTCTGGTCAGCCCAGACTCCAGAGGCCTTTATGAAACCCCTGCACCAGTTCACAGGTTTTAAGCATGTGTCTAAATCCCTCCTTATTGGGGCCAGCATTAGCCACACGCTTAACCTGAAACATGTGATTGGAAACCATATTTCAGTGGGAGTTAAGCATATGCTTAAATTCTGCTCTGTTCTAAATGGATATTTTCTTGAAATGGAGCCTACTTCTTTTTCTGTATGATCCATCTTTGCTTCTCCACATACCTTTACTGCAAATTATTCTGCAGTACCCACATGTCTCAGTAAGTACGCTGCTCTGTGGCTTTTACACAAAAAGCCCAATTGATGCATCTCATACTTAACCTCTTGAACAAAGCAGTTAACTTTACAGGATCAATTTACATGCAGGGGCCAAAGCTTTTGGATGGAAACTAGCTGTCATGTGGTGTGCAGTCGAAAGAGCAAACAGCTTATTCATTATGATAGCATTGGATTCTGAAACAAAACACAGACGGCAGAAAGAGCCTGCCCAGATTTCCAAACATATCGCCTGTCCCCGCACCGAAGCATGTTTATTTAAACCCTCTCTCTGTGCCTGCAGTCAGTTGTTAGACTTAAATCCCAATTTCCTCATGTTAGGTGGCTCAACCTGGACCCTGCTGCTCACACTGTGGTCTCCAGCACGTATGGGCAGCTCCTATAAAAGCGAGCAGGAATTTCACTTCTTTGTCACCAGTGCTCCAATAGAAATCAAACACTGGGTTCGTTTGTCAGTGTGGCATGTTTATGCAAGAGTACACACCATTCATTGGATCCACAAACTCCCCAGGTTTGAGCATGCCTCATTGAATGACAGTCCCATTCTCTTCGTATGGTTTCTTCACTTTACCCACTCAGTTGTCTGCCTTTTTATTCCCCTTTATTAATCATCCTCATCTCTAGGCACCCAGATGTGCTCATTTCACTTTCAATATAATGGATGCGCAGGCTATTAAGATGATGGCTTAAGTCTGTTAGTGCTTGGCCATGCAAACTTAACCCCTGTCGTCAAATGCTTGGTCACAGAAATGGTCTCATTAATCTGTTACTGCTGTGTGCAAGTCTTTGCACTGTAAAGCTTGTATGGGCTAATCCCACAGGACCTGATCCAAAATTTACTGAAGTGAGTGGGAGTTCTAACAATTTATTGGACTTGGCACCACTGTTTTAAGGGGAGGAAAAGAAAAAGCATTATAAGAATGAATTCAACTGCTTTAGACAGACTTATTTATAATGTAACATGGCATCATCAGTTGCCTCCAAATTTAATTCAGCAGGACACCTACATTTTTTTGCATGTCCACCTACAGTAGCATCAATCGGAAATACAAAACTAGAAATGTGATGTTAGTCGGTTATTTTTCCTGGTTTTTGGAGTTGGATTTAGGGAGATTTCTATCCATTTCCTTTACCATGTACCCAGTTTTGTGTTGTTGATTGCTACTGCTCTGTGGTGGTATGCTATGCTGGTTGTGGTGGTACATTGGATCAAGCTCTTGTATTAAGCCCCACGTTTATGGCTGTACTGCCATGTCATCTGGAGTCATGGCCACAGTCAGGCTGCAGTAAGGACAGAGTCACAGCTGGGTGAAGCAAACACATGAGCAGCAGGGAGGGAGTGACAAAAATAGGGAAAACATGTTTTTTATCAAAACCAGCCATCTGGGCCCACTGCCTGTCCAGTGGAAATGGGCGGTAAGTGGGACAGCGCGTGGTCTCCAGGCTCCCTTACTAATTACAGGGGAATTCAGGGCCCGCTGGGAACTCCCAGTTTAGAATCACAGGCTCAGCACAACCCGCAGTGCTGAGAAAAGTCAGCTTTGGACTCCGGAGTCCAAAGGGCTTGACTCCTGAGTCAGGCCTTTTGGCTACACCTAGGCTAGTGAGCTAAATCGGGCCAGGGCACAGGCTGGAGACCCTCTCTGATGTTTATTAATTATCACATTCCCTCAAAGGTTTTGGCCTGTCCAAGCTCTTCTACTGCAGATGTTGTGGCACGGCTCAGAAGATAACAGGGGCCAGCAGGTAGCAAGGGTGAAGCTGTTATGGTTTGGGATGAAGAGCTCAATGGATGTGAGCTGCATCACTTCACGTAACCTTAAGAACATGCAGAATGCCCTGGCTTGTTTTATTTACCAATACAGATTTTCTTCTCACACAAGCATCATTTTTAACATTCAGGTTGTGTGACAACACTGCTTATAACCAGTACGGTGGAGGCTAGCTCATCTGCCCATGCACAGTAGCAGGAGCATCCCTTAGCAAGGACACAGACCAGGCACATGTACTTCTTCCTTCAACCATGCCATCCTCTGACTTGCTATGGTCATCATCTGCCTACAGAGTCAAAGCACTGGCTATGTTCCTGTTCATAATAAAGTCCATCACTCAAACAGATAGTTTGCCTGGTAATACAGACCTGGGTTAGGAAACAGGCTTTCTGCTTTGGCATTGGAGGCGTAATGCAATAGGGATGAATTAGCCAGTTGGGCTCTGCTTCCAGTAACAGCACTTGGGATCATCACTAACAGATGGAAAACAACTTAAGACACATCTATGCATTTCTCTTAAATGCCAGATGAATATTTATCCATAACTGTCGCTTGTTCTGTTTTGGGATTTTCCTCTTACAAAACAAGAACAAGATTTTCTGCAGTGATTATGGCACAAAGCCTGTATCTATCTTGCTGTAGGCCAAGTGACGAGCAGCGACTTAAATGTGCCCACGCAGGTCAGTTTACAGTGTGCCCGAGAGTGTTCTTGCCGCACTACATGTGAAGAGAGTCTCTTTTTTTTTACAAGTGGGCATAGCTAAAGGAATTATTCATTCTTTCTTCCTGAAAAACTTCAGGAGATAGATAGGCACCTAACCCCCTTACACGTCTCTGAAAATCCAAGCCACGGTACTCAACAGCCCCACTTTGAGTACCACTTATAGCAGCATGAGTGGTGGTGAAAGGTCACATCTCGTAGGACTGGGAAACGCTACAGATGTAATCAGAAGCAAAATACTATCTGTAGCTGTACGCAGGGTGCAGGAGACCGGTCCCTTTGCATCAAGTGCAGCCTTGTTCTGCAAGCTTTGAAACGCTGCCAGAAGTAGTGGGGGAGGAAAGCAGGAAACCACCTTGCAAAGCAAGTCTTTTGTGGTGAAGAACAGATTGGAGAAGTGTTTTGGGTCATGCACAGGTGGGGATTTGCTGTGGCAGTCTCATGTGGTTAACATTTGTACTCAGGGGTGTAAACTGTATGCAGTGCACATCAAGTGGGGCTCCTCCATCTGCTCAGCAGCTCCATATGACGCTGTCCCCCAGCTTTAACAGCAGCATTACTGCAGTCATCTTCCTCTGGATGGATGTATGGATGTAATCTTGTGACCTGGTATTGCAGGGGGGTAGCAGCTCAGGTGCTGCCCCATCTCCTTGTTCTTCGTACTTTGCTCTACTCTGCTGGAGACATCTTTGTCTAGCGAGCTTTACTGCATGTCAATGCAGGGAAATAATAAAAAGCCTACTCAGAGCCTGAGTAGGCTGCTGTGGTTTCTGATTCGCTTGCCTTTATATTGAGAAATTATCAGCATGTTCTTAGCAGATAAACATGGCTTTAATGATTGGGAAGGAAAAGAAACAAACTCCAGTCACTAAGTGCAAATCACACAATTACTGTTCTCCATAGTCAGACCTGGCAATGAAATATCCATCTCACTGGCTGCAAAGAGATCACCAAATCAGTCTTTTACATTAACATTTTATTCCTTCCCATACTAGGCATTTGTTCAGCTTGTTTATACTCACACCACATGGCCACAAGCTGTGTAGTTAGTAATAAATGAGGGACTACATTTATCTTTGGAAACTTAGGCCATGCCAGAAAAGTTGATCGCTTGTTTTTCTAGGAGAATAACACATGTGAGATTTACTCAGATAAATCCCATCAGCCGTAATGGGATTGTCTGTGTTAGCTGCCCACATAATGAATTCCGATAACAGCTAGCATTTTACAGTATTCAGCAGGTTTCTAGTGTTCAATAACTGATGATCACAGCAATGTGGGGAAGTACAGGGCTACAACATCTCTCTAAACAGAGCTGGGTTCAGCTTGTTGGACACCAACTTCTAATGCAACTTCCACTCATCATCCCCTTTGCACTCAGGAAGTGGGGTCAGGGCCAGACTGCCATCTCCTTGCCTGAGCACCTCAGTACCCACGAATACGACGGTTCATTCACCAATATACAGTTCTCACCTCCTCCTCCCAAACCATGATCAAGCTCAAACCCACCGATGAAGGCTGGCTGTGTAGTCAAAGGAAGCCACTTCCAGGGGGGACAAAGAGTGTTCTGCTGTGATTGCTGAATCCACCAACCTCCCCCACTATCCATTTTTCGCCTTCTTTTTCTATGTATTTTAGGACAGTTTGGGATAGCCATTGCATTTGGTGGGTGACGGCACACACAGCCAGATGTGTGGTGGGTGCATGCCCTGCCCCATGGCACCATCTCTGCCTAGATGAATGTGAGGATTTCAGGAATTTCATGTGTGAATTGCTGGCACACAGCATGTGCTTCTGCTGCGTGCCCCCCTTTTCTCCTGTATTCAAAGTAGCATTTTATAGGACCTTTTCTCCCTCTTATCAGGCTCAGCTTCCTTGTTTACTTCCCTGGCCCAGTCCATTCAGACTTTGCGTATATGCACAAAGCAAAAGGAGTTCAGTGCATGTCAAAGACTGAAGCTTACATAGCAAATGGGTTATGCAATTTTCCCTGCTTAAGCTGCTTAAACCTTAGGAGAGCAAAACATTCCAGTAAGTTTTTTGGAATCAACCCCTGTGATTGAGAGCAAGGACAACAAGCAGTTTGCACATGCAACCCCCGTGCTATCTCCAAGCTGGTTATTTTGCTGGACTGTGGTTCCTCCAGAGCAGATGTGTCTTCAGAGGCACACATCTCTCCTCTTATTATGGCTTAGAGCAGCTCATTTAAAATGTAATTTCCTGAAAGTCGCCATTCTCACAAACACAACCAGGTGCCCACTTTACAGTGACTCTATTTATATCTCCAGCCTGAGTAAAACGAAGCTACTCTTCTAAAATCTATAAGGGTAAGTGGATCTGATACTCACGTGGACATGATCCTTTTCTGCTGGGAAGCTCTTACACACAGAAAAGTTAACAGGATTTATAAAATCCATCTGTTTGCAAAACCAGCATCTCCGTGTGCAGTCAGTGCATTCAGACTTGTGAGCCACAGCAGGTGCAGGAGCTGGGGCTGACTCATGCAGCATACAGATAGCCTAGTGCTGCTCCCCGCTTCCTCTCACTGACAAAGAGCACATTTTTACCCCACGCGTCATTGCGAGGAACTGATTCGGATTTGCCAAGTCAGAAAATCCAGAACTTGGATTGTTGGAACTGGTGGGTTCAGTGGGGGAATTTTGACAGTCAGAGCACAGCAACAAGATGCAAAGTGTTTCCGCTGGCATTTCCAGAGCCCCTTATGGCTGAGGATGTCTAAGCTCCTTATAGATATTAATGAATTAAAGCTACAGCATTCCTGAGTGCTGGGTAATTTTATTATCCCCTCTGCTAAGAGGGAAACTGAAGCACAGGGAAAGTGCCTGGCCTGTGGTTTGTCTGCTCAGCTGCTGGAGGAGGAGACTTTGGGATTTCGGCTCAAACAGCACAGCGCCAATGTTAGAGGAAAAGCTGTTGCCTCTTTTGGGAAGCTGGGATGGTGTCTGATGAGCGGTTTTCCTCATGGACATAAATGCAACAGAAATTCTACCTTTGTAATGGTACCAAAAGTCTTCTCTTCCCCCTTGCTGGTGTTTCAAAGCGTCACAGCAGGAGAGCAGTCCAGGCAAGTTTGCTCAATACAGACTCCTCAGAGTGAGAGTAAGGAGGCGACATAAGGGACAGCTGGCATTTATCTGTACTTAGTTCTGGTACGGGATAATAAGGGCACTTTCCTTGTAGTCAGCACTCCAGAGCTGACCAGAGAATGTATCTTTGCAAGCACAAGTGTAAAAAGCTCAGGGCTGCTGAGGTGGTTTTGTTTTGCTGTTTTTTCTGAATGGTTTTCTTTCCCCTTCATGTCTTTCCACTGGCGTTACTTTCATCCAGGTTGTTTTCATGTCAGATTTCAGGGATTTCCCATGACAGGCCCAGAAAAGGGGAGAAATCCCCACTTCTTCAAGAAAAAAACTGATGACAAAGCTTCAGGTGTCAGAAGAATTAGGAAATTATGAAACCAGACCCAGTCTGGCAGCATATTTCAGTTCCCTAAACAATTTGGTGACTTTGCTTTAAATGGAAGTCTGGTGGTTGGCTACATTTGGGAAATCACCAGGCCTGGATCTGGGGGTCAGTGATCTTATGGCCCAGCTGTATTGCAGCATATGTCAGCATGTGGGAATGGGAATCATAGAATCATAGAATGGTTTGAGTTGGAAAGGTCCTTAAGATCATTCAGTTCCAATGTCCCTGCCATGGGCAGGAACATCTCACACTAGACCATGTCACCCAAGGCTCTGCTCAACCTTGTCCTAAACACTGTCAGGGATGGAGCATTTACCACTTCTTGGGACAGCCTGTTTCAGTGCCTCACCACCCTCACAGTAAAGAACTTCTTCCTTATATCTAACCTGAATCATCCCCTCCTGTTCAACATCTGCACCTGAGCTTGTCAGATGGCCTCCCTGCATCATCAATGGGGACACATTGTCCCTCCAAGCTCCCCTAGGTCCGCTGCCTGCTGTTGGGTGGATGAATTATTGCTTTCAAGTGCCGGTTCCTCTCATTTCATTACTAATGGAGACTCAGTGATAGTCTGAGATTCACTTCTCTATGTTTCAGTTACCTTTATCTCTTTGGATGAATCCCATCCTTCCTTTCCAGATAAATGCCTGGCTAAACCAGGGGCTAAATTTCAATTTACTGCCAGAAATAGTCCTGGTGAGATGTGGCTCTTCATGACTACTGCTCACCTGAGGGCTGCAGGCACTCAGATGGGGCTTGGCAGCATTATTCAGCTGAGTTTGTCTTAGCTCCTTGCAGGATATAAGCTGCAGTGACACAAAGCTCGGAAGCTCGTTTACCCTCTCTCTTGGATGCTTTTTGCAGGTCACTAAGATATTTGCAGTGTGAATGTGGCCTGACAGATATCTCACTAATAGCAGTTTCCTGGATGCTGAGATTCATTGTCCTGTTGCAAACATTAACTCACCCTGCTCCATGCTGTTGTCTGTAATTCCAAGACTTCTTCACTGTAATCTCATGTGACAATGTTGTAATGAAGATTTGTAGAGCTGTCTGTGGCTGTTGTTTTTATATCTTCGGTGCTTGCTTATTCTCCTGATGTGTTTCTGAGCTTTTCTTCTTCTTGTACTTCCTTTTTTCTTTTTTCTCCTTCTTATTCTGGGAAAGAGATCTGTGAAGAAGGTGAGTCAGTGCCATGCGCATGGGGAAGGGCCATGCTTACAGGCTGAGTCAAGAAGGGGCTTTTGTTTGGAAACCTTTTATCACCGGGAGATCTGGGTCAGTGAGTTGTGAATGCAGAGGCTACTGAAGCAAGAACAGATCCTTCAACCACCACCTGAAATGGACTGGAAACAGCAGACCACTGGAGTAGTGGTGATGATCTAATACGAAGGGTCTTCAGCGTGACTGGCAGTCAGTTTGCTCTTCCATCTGTCAGTTGTCATGGTCCAGCACTAGAGGAAATCTAGCTCATATTCCCTAGGGAATCGATGTTGTGGCCACACTTGACATGAGTGCCACAAAGTGGCATGCCACTCCTGCATGGTCTGGTCAGATAGCTGGGATGCTGTAGTCTAGTGTCACCTACAGCTGAGAAAAGCAGAAGAGGGTGGTTGCTTTGAAACTGCAGAGCAGCACTGATGCCTTCTGCTGTCCTTCTGCCTCCACTCCAGCGAAACCTAGAGGTCAGTGCTCAGCCTGCTCTTCTTTGAAAGGAAGCAGATAGGTGTGAAAGGAAGACTTCAGGAGAGACCAGGAAGCTGGATGTGTTGCTCCACATCCACAGGGCTCAATGTGTTTTGGTTTTGGCCATGGCCAGGGTGTGCAGCCTGATGAAAGCACCACCAAAACCAATCCTGCTCTTAACATGATGCAGTTTCTCATAGGAGGTGAAGGGGGGTGGTTTCTGGTTGGGTTGAACATGGCAGGGATGGATTCTCAGTGCTGCCCTGCAGCGGTGCAGGATGGGCCGAGGTCCCAGGTGACCTCGTGATGGTCTGTTAGCTGTGAGAAGAGGGGCAGATGTCTCTGATGGAGGAAGTTTTGGTCTGTGCCCTATCTGAAGTATCCAGACTCATTTTGAGGAAGCTGGTGTTCATCTCTCTGGGTTCTGTGGTGCTTTACATGCTGCACTTATTTTCTAGATCAAACACGAGACATGTGAAACCCAGACAGAGAATTAGTGAAAGCCTCCTGCATTTTCTATTGCTCTCTGCTAGATGCAAATTAGCTCTTTCATGAAGGCACCTCACCTCAGTTCTTAGCAGCTGATTTCTGAGGGATGGGGAGGTGGGAGATGCAAATCAACGGCCTGAAGGCCTTTCCCCCAGCTGCTAGCACTGTCTGCTGTGGTACCCACACAAGGTCAGCTCTGCCTCACTGTTCTTTTCTCACTGCAGCGCCTGGAAGTACCACAGACTCCTACAATGCTAAATAAGATCTAAAGCCCATGTCTCAGAGAAACTTGACCTAGTTTCTCCATCAAAACACCTGCGGTACTGAGCTTACCTAAGTGGCACATCACAGACTGAGCAAAACCTTAAACATTAGGGGTTTTGCTCTTTTCCTCCCCAGAATTAAATTTAAATAAAACAACAAACTGGCTGCCAAGCAAAGTCTTACTTCAGTTTGATTTATTCTGAGCTGCCCTAAATATTTTGCTTTCCTCTTCTGTTGAGTGCAGGATTTTTTACTGCAGGCTCATGGCAACATCTCAGAGATCTGGGGGAGATGAAGATTTCTGGATGTGCCAATGCAATGAGAAGCAATTGGATGCTGTGGAATATGCTCATGCTAATAATAACTACTGTGAGGTTTCTGTTCAGTTAGACCACACAGAAAGAATTGGCATTTACATTAGATTTCATGATTAAGGTGCCCAATGTAACTTAAGGTTTGATTGCAGTGAGATTAGAGGAGGAGAAAATATCCCTTCTGAATACAGGATACACGCCAATGAAAGAGGTTCACATGTGAAATGTGATTATTTTGTTTCTTTTTCAGCTACTTGGGCCAGGAACTGGGTTCTTTAAAAGTGCTTTGATTCTGAAGCCCAGGTCTACAATTTGGCATTTTCTGATAATGTCCCAGGGCAGAGAACTGCAGAGCAATGAAGACAGCAGGTCCCACCTACATGATATGCTTTGCCCCTGTGCTGTCCTGAACTTCATTTTAAGTAAAGAAATTACATACTGGCCCACAAAAAGGAGAGCAGAAGAGGCAGCCTGCACCCCTACTGCTGGGTGGATAGGGATTTGTATTCATATTTCAGTGGGACTTCAAAGAGCACAGCACTGATATGATTATTCTTTCAATCATGTTGGCCTGAGGGAGATATAATATAATAGTTTCCCTAGGGTTTTACCCCAGCTAAATCATACCTCATGTGAGCTCTATCTCCACGCTAGTGCTTCTGCCCTTCTGCCTGCTTAGTCACATCCAGGCTGTATGCAGAGGTTTGTCTATAACAACACTGCTCTGAGTGTCCCTGTTACAGATGCTCTTGCTTGAAAAATCTGATCTATAAAGGGTAAAGGCTGTTTCTCTCAAGTGAGTGGTTTTATTACATCAATGTAATGTAACTTTGTTAGTATAGGTGCCAGTTTAAGAGGACTTGACCAGTAAAGCAGTCCTGGGGTAGAGATAACCCAAGTCCTGCTTTTCTTAAGGGAAGATGCACTGCAGTAGCCTGATGAGGATGCTGCAGAAGTTGAATGTGTTTGCAATGGACACAGAGTATTGCTCAACCTTGGAGGATTTTTCCTCATGTTCAGCATGGTTTATTTTGGAGTTCATGGCTGCCAGGAAATACTGCGGTGGGTCTGTAAGATTTCTAAGGCACATGTGGGGCATTTCCTACCAGCATTTTTCTAATCTCATGCACCACCTGGTGACACACATAGCTTCTGTGTGCACCTTTCTGCAGTCTGGTAACACAGAACAGCATCAGCAGTTATTTTATTTGGTGAAAGTTATTTTGCCAGATGAAAACTATGGCTTAGGCAAAGAGTGATGGATTGTTTTTCCTTCTGTGTGTGTGACAAGTCTGCCCAAGGCTATCTGGCCATGCTTCATAGCACAGCAGAGAGAACTTTCTTCTTGCTCACAAATTCATCCAATTGTCCAACTTCTTCTTGTGCTGTCCCAAACTCAAATGCTTCCCTTTTGTCTTCTAAGGCAGGAAGAGTTGCCAGTTCCCCACATGTATGTGCTCACATGAGCACAGAGAAAGCACTGTCTAATACTCACATACATTATATTTAACATCTGCACAGCTTTAGCAAAACAGGAGTCAGATCAAAATGGTGCTCATTGTTTTCAATAAAAGGAATACCAGTCTTGCCAGATGTGGTGTATGGTTTTTCCCAATGAGCTAGAACACTGTCTGCAGCTGAGTATGATATGGGTTTGTGCAATAACATCACTTGTTTCTGCATGCCCATGAATGGCAAGGCACAGGCTGGTGTTTAATAGAAGACACAAAGGGTTTTCTTCATGAGAGCAGGATGAGCTTGAAGGAGGTAGAGTACAGGCTTTTTTTGTTATACTGTTAACTCTACTACAGCAATAACCAGCCCAAGGATCAAGAGATGTTTTTAACAGCAAAGACAAACAAGGCTGATCTCCGTTACGATGCCTGTTCTCATGTCATACTACTGGAAGCTGATGGGACTGAAATACAGAAAACAAGCGGAAGATGGAAGATGGAGTTGCAGTTCTGAAGAGGGTTGCTGTTCTGTTCTTGCAAAGATAACACCACAAACTGAGCATTATACAGAGTATACCGCAAACAAGGGAGGCACAGAAGAGATTGTGAATCTGAGCTGATCAGAGCTCAAACAAACAGCAGAGCCAGGAAACATCACTGATGTAGCATCAGGTCACCACCAGGTGTAGACTGTAGTAGCATCACTGACTGTGCCTTGATCTTAAAGTAACACAGTGTTTCTAAAGGTTTCTCTGCTTAAGACTTGACACTGTTGGTATGACATCTCTAAGCCATCCTGGAGCTCAACTTGCATCTCCACAAATAATGTATCTCCCAACACCAAGGGTGGATGTGTGACTCCTTCCGTGTCACTAGTCCTGCTATTGTTTGACATCTCCATCCATTGGCAACCTCTGACATCTGGAATTTGCTGGGAGAGTGAAAAAACCAAATATGCCTATAACACATCACCTCTGAGTAGGAAGCCACAGTCATTCTCTCTCCTGTTCAATGTCAGGAGGAAAGGAAGGGTGTTAGGGTCAAGCAGGCTGCTTGTCTTCACCAATGAGTGTAGCTGCCATGTTGAGCTGCTTTATAGAAAAAGCAGCTCTGCACATCATAGAGCAGATGGGTCCTGGAAGAGGGAGTACGTTCAGGGGAAGTCTAGGTACTACTGTGCTGTAAACAAACTTGTCTTTTAAACAGCTTGTTTCAGTGTTGGCTATGGATAAACATCATCTTGTTTCAATCACTGGCTCATGGCAGCAGCAGCGCCCGCCGCAGCCACTCCAGGTCTTGATCCTGACATCATAAAAGCATCAAATATTTCCTCTCCTTGCTGGTACAGTGGTTGTGACTAAATCACTTCACAGCTTGAGAATGGGTGCATGTATCTGTGTTTACGATGTCAATATGCTAATCTGGTTATTATCATCTCTTTTATAAAGCTAATTACTATAAGGGTAGCATGGGCAGGCCTGGCCACAGTGATTTCAAAGGCAGAGGAGAGTACTAGCTCAAGCAGAAGCTAATTGCTTCCAGGCAGCCTCAGTGCAGCTGGCAGGGTCCTAACTCCTCTGGCTCTCCTTGCCTTCTCCAGCAGGATCAGCCTTTGCATTCTATGTCTGTGAAAGCCATTCAGTGGATGAAAAAGAGAAATATCTTATTTAGTGAAGACAAGTTCTTCAGGAAATGGAGTTCTGGAGGGAGATTCCCCTCATCTGGACAAAGACATGGATTCAATGTTTGGCTCGAGTAAGGGACAGGCGAGCCCCCAGGCTGGGAGTTCACACTCTGCCAAAACCAAGTGATTCGTCTTCTGGGGTTTAAATGCCGCTGTGTTATCTGTGGTCCTTCTTAGACTTGTCATGGAGGGGGCATAATTAGCAGCAATCACATGTGACTCCTCCATTCTGGTCCCTTGGGGAATTTGGGTGTGTGAAATTGCTGTCACAATCACAGAGTCATTCCCTACCAGGGCAACATCAAAGAGCTTTATTGGGAGTGGAATTGTGGCTTAAGAGACCCCCAATGTCCCCCTAGCCAGGTCTTTGCTTTGAATGCTCCCATGCAGCAGCACCAGGGAAACGCTGTTTCCAGACCAGCACACTGTCAGCGCAAAAATTACCTGGGCTTTCTCAGAGGCGGAACATAGTTGAGTTATAAAAGACTTGGCTGTTTTCATTGATGCTGAAATCCATGGAGTTTTCCATATTCCTGTTTTTTCCTGTGTCTTCATCATGGCGTGGCAGCCCCAGGTATCAGGTTTGCTGTACCAGGACTGCCTTGAGAGGTGCTGCTTGAATCCCAGGATGGATGACTCTGCCTTTCACTCATCTTCATTTTCATTCTGCAAGCTGAGAAGTCATTATAAGCAGATTTTAGTTGTGTTCAGGACCTGGAGGGAGATTTTGAAACGAGTTGCATACACAGCTTTCTCCACAGAAACTTACCCATTGTCCAGTGCAGAGCAGTATTTAGCCTTAGGTTGTGTATGTTCCCGTTTTATGGCAATGAAAGAGACAGCAATGTGAAAAGCTACTGAAAGCTTTTTAGAGAAAATGTTTCATAATTGTAGGCCACGACAAAATAAAAGTCACTGAATATTTCAGACTTCACAATCTATAGCTCAGAACTCATCAGCTATTGAACACTGAGAATTAGCACCTCCTGCACAAGCAGCTGGCTGATGTGACTGAATGATGCCGTGAAAACAAAACAGTGAACCTATTCCTTTGGTGCAGCTTCAGATACTGCTCAGTAAAGTTTGTCCTACTGTTTTTCTCTCACTCTGTTCATTGCCATAATAGTCAATTGTCTGATTATTTGCCTACATTTTTCCTATGGATGTATTACTGTTGAAGGCAGAGTACATTTCTGATGTTGGTTTTGGAGTCTATGATTATTGTTCTTCAATTTTTCACCCAGAAGACCACGCTTCTTTGATTCAGTCCAGGAGTGTATCTATCTGTGCACCTCAAGGGTGTGTTATATCTCCTTCAAGTATGACTCTCAACAAACATTTAATCTATGGAAACCATAGGAGACATAGCTTTTCCATATTTATTTGGTGGACATGCAAAAAGGAAACGTATAGCAGGAATATCATTACTGTCCAGATAAAATGCATGTATGTATCTATAACAAGACCTGCTCATGGCAGGGGGGTGTGGAACTAGATGATCTTAAGGTCCTTTCCAACCCTAACTATTCTATGATTCAATGATTCTATGACACTAATGTTGACACTAGAGGCATCTTTACAACAAGTGATAATTTATGCGAAAGAATGTAAAAAAGCAAAACCTGAGAAAATTCCCAAGGAAAATGTCCACGAAACGAAATGCAACCCTGCAAAGAAACACAAAATTCCAGTAATGGAACAAATGTATCGCTTGAGAGACAATATGCAATAATGTAGGTAAAGGCCAAGCCATCTCACTTACCGACATTGGACAGAGTTAAGAATGTGCAGGTAAGCTTTATTTATATTGTAGTCCTAAGGTAGTTATTTTTAATTATTTAGTTTATCAGCTCATTATTTAAAAATGAGTTAAGTATTTTTAGGTACTCCTGATTTTACACCACCCACTCAGACCTCTCTTGCACTTACATCTGTATGGATTTTTGGTATAAAAAATGTAAAGATGATGTTACAGCTCAGGAAAAAGGTCTTGGAGCCATCATTGACAGTTCTCTTAAATCGTTGACTTAAGTGGAAACAAAGCATCAATAAAATGCTGGAGCTGATCAAGAAGGATATTGAAGTTACAACAAAGGGTCATTTTGCTGTTTACGTTCTTGATGCTTCCATGATCTGAGTCTTGTCTGTGATCCCGGTTTCTGCATCTCAAGGACATTAAAGAGTGAGGGTAGGTGGTGAGGAAGGCAACCCAAATAACCTAGGGATTGAAGAAGCTGCCTTATGAGGAGGCACTAGAAAGGCTGGGTCTTTTCTGGCTGAAGAGAAGCTGAAGGGGGGATGTTATTGGGATGCACAGCCTCAAGGAGGTGATGGGCAGCATGACTGCAGGATGGTTACAGACCACATCACACAATACTGGAATTACCTAACACCGAAACCACCTAACACTGAAACCAGTTGAGCACCTCTTAAAAACACATAAAAGAAGTAATAGAGTGTACTGAACTTCAGGCATTGCTGCTACGGGAGATGCAGCAGGCCATTAACAGCAGTCAGAGGGAACATGAACATCCATATTGCAGTGAGTGTTAATGCTGGGGGAGTGTGAGGGAAATAAACCACAGGTAGTAAATAGGATCTCCTACCATCCCTGGTGGAATAGATGGATGATGAATCTGACACAGCAGGGTACTTCTAATCAGCTTATGCTCTTATGCAGAGAGAGCTGATTCATTATAACTTCTGAAGAAAACCAGGTAAATGTTGAGCTAAATGGAGACAACTTCAGGGAGATTTTCAGGGAGATATTGATGACTTTAAATAGAAGCTTAGTACTGAAAAACCCCAGGCATCTTTAAAAATCATTTTACCTCTTAATAGACATTCTACAGAGCATACATTTAATTTTTATGTACCCATAGACTAACTGAGGTTGGCAGAGACCTCTGGAGGTCTCTCAAAGCAGGGCCAGCTTCAAGGTTATATCATGTTGCCTGCTGTCCCTCTGCAGTACACCTCTGAGAAGTGTGGCTTCCTTTTCACTGTAATGCTCCTTTTAGGAACATAAGAAGTCAGTGATGAGTATAAAAGTGATGTGAAATTTTTTCCATGTGTTTTGCAGCAATGGGCTGTGACCTTGTATTAGTACAAGTGTCCTGTGGATGGATGTATTTTCTATGAGTGTTCCCTTCCCATCTCTCTTCCCACAGGACTTTCTCAGAGCAAGTGTTGAGTGAATAACTCATTTCCTTGGAAAATGCACACCCTATTTTATAGGAAATTCCTATAGAAACATAAAGGGGAATCTCAGGTCTCAGAACTGCTTCCTCTTTTCTCCCAGACTTCTGCTATAAAAGTGGCGAGAAAACAAAGACTGATTCTGATCTGCTCGGTACTGGAAATGATGATGAATTTGTATGGGCTGGTTTATAGCATGTGTAGGGAGGGAAAAGTGCCAAGGATATTCTTTTATACAATGCCCTGACAAGGGAGAAGTGGATCTGTGCTTCCCAGGGTCTTGCCAGGATAGTGCGAACAGGAGATCAAGGCAGCAGGAGAAAGGGGAACATGCAAGCTGACCACAGATCACATCTCTTGAGTGTAGGATGTGATGATGGTTGGCTTCTGAGTAAAACAGGCAGGGAGAGGAAAAGGCTTTTTATGACCTTCTACTGTAAAAGCACACATATAGACTTCTGCAGACAAGACTACATTGTCCTAAGGACTGTGGGAAAATACATAACTTACTCTGTGTTGTGGCTGTCATTAGTCAGTGCTGGGGGATGTGAGAAACAGGTATTCTTGACTCTAAAATCCTCCTTTCTATGCCCTGGCTCTAAAGATACTCTGCAGTGAGCCACCATCGTGACAGAATTCATACATTCATTTATGAAGACAGGACAGCCATCAACTTAATGTTTTAGTGTCACTAGACACCATGGCTGTATAAATTCCATAGGGATCATTATATAGAGTCCAATTAATTGCACAGGAAATTGAAGGTGCAGGAGCAAAAGCACTTCAGGCAGCTAAGCTGGGCAACAAGAGTAGTAAGACATGATTCGGTGTATGCTAGCCATCAGGATTTGTCGCTTGAGGGCTCCTATTCTATCTGGTGATGTGCTGTACCACCAAATGGTGTTTGGTGCCCATGTTCATGCTTCCCAAAGTGGGTCAGTATCTCCAGCCCTATGGGAAATGCCACTAGCTGGAGCAGAGGGCAGCTTTGAGAACATGGAGGTATTGCAGAAGCGACGATGGCCCTCTCAAAGTGGCTGCTTGCATTTGCTGCAGGGTCGTGCTTCTGGAAGTAATAACACTTAACACTGACACAGCACTTCATCTAAACATTGGGTAATTAATCTGCAAAGCAGCAGGAGATGCTCTTTGCAACTGGTTCTGTAAGCACAGCTACGGACTAGAGTGAAGAGAGCCATTAAAAACCACGCTCACATCCAAATTGTCCCTTGGCAGCTAAAGAAAAACCTCCAGGACTTACCATGTCGTCCTTGTTTTATTAGCCCTCTTAATATTCAAATGAAGAGAAAGTTTTCCAGAGCCGGTCCTCAGTTTGCCCAGCTTGCAGAAGCTTGGCGGACTTCAAAGGAGCTGCAACAATTTATTGTGGTTCTTACTCCAGACATTTAGTGAGGATGAATGCACGTTCTAGCTGGAAAATAGTTCACTTATAAAGATTATAGTATATCCCAGTTAGCAGAACGCTGTAGATTATCTGGTTTTATAGATTTACCCCCTTCCCTCCCCTGAGTCTTTGTAGTTTAAAAGTTCAGAAACAAAATTGCTTTTGCCAATGAGTTCATTTTCCAGTTAGAGAGCACTGACTGCTTTTTTCCCTCCCCCAGTGAAGCTGCACAAGAGCAGCTGTGGGAGGAAGGAAGGAGAGTTTTGTGGTTATGGCTGAGATTTGGCAGCTGGGATGCCAGGGCTCTGCTGCTGGTCCTGTCCTCTGTTTCCATGCGACTTGGAGCAAATCATGTAACTCGCTTTCCAAAGAGCTCCATTAGTATTTACTCAGTGCTCTGTGTCATGGTGTCCCATGACTGAGTCCTCGGACTGATATCACACAAATGATTTTCACTGGTTTTATATACATTTCTCTAAGTGACCAGACCTATGGTTTGAAACTTACAGGGAAGGTAATTATTTGGCCTTCAATGGAAATGATGGGTTCTCATTCTGGTAAGGGTGCTGACTTGAGCATCTGAGATTTAATTTCCCAGGGTAAAATCCAGCCTGCTTCAGGTCCAAATCCTCAGCATCCACATGACTGGTTTTGTGCATTTAGAGCTGTGTTCACAAGGAAGTGTAGCTGTGGCAGCCCTTGGTTTAGGTACTGCAGCTCTTTGTGCCATATGGACAGGAATGGAGAACCAAATCCTTGGGCAAACCAGCAAGATTAAGCCTCATCTCTCACTGGTGGAGACAAATCACTTCAGGCAAGTCAATCATTTTAGACAGTCTCATCCCTGCACTTCATAGGGGAGTAAACACTGACTTGCAGCATAGGAAAGGCTCATAGAGAGAGAAATGTTAGGATCTTTACCTCAGTAACATAATGGTGTAGGCATGGATTTGGGGCAGATCCCTGCATCCGTGTGTGTTGTTGCTTTGTATAGAAGACATGCTTCAGACAGGAGGTTAAAGCCATGACATTCTAGAAAGCTCCCTCCTCCTTTTATCACCAAACCAGGAAGCAGAAAGGTGCCTTCCCAAAGGATCTCCCAGTAAAAATGCAGAATAGCAAAGCACAGAGTGCTACACAGGCCATTATAAATGGTCCAAACACTTCAATCACAGCTAATGATATGTCTGAGAGAAAGTCATTGAACTTCCTAGAAAAAGTGAGCTCTGAAGGAGATACAGAGAAATGAAGGTCATTGACCATGGAGGGAGAAGGAGATGGAGACCAGCTGGGATCCTGCTTAAAATGTCGGTCTGGATGGGTGTTTGGGCAGGCAGAGTGAAGGGCAAGGCTTTTTGTGGAAATAAGTGTGAATGCACTTTAAAAGGAGACCCCAGAGCACTGAAGAGGGAACTGGGACGGTCTCAGCTGGGCAAGATGAGGAGGCGCAAAGTCAGGTGAGGCACAAGCACAATGGCTTTTTGTTTGGCTCCTCTTGCTCTCGATTTGCCTTTTTCCATAGTGCATCCAGAACCATGACTAATATCTGCCACATGCTGTTCCCCCACTCCTGCTCCCCATGGGGATGGAACTGCATTCCTGAAGCAGGGTTTGTTTTAATGTGCTCCTTGATGTCCTTAAACTGGTTGATTTTATCTCTATAAACTTCTCATTTTCTGTTACTCACTGTTTCTTTAAGAAGAAAGCTATTACTGTGGTTGCCATGGAAAGCCCTGCATATCTCATGAGACTGAACCACAGAATATATAGTGCAGCCACAGAAAATATCTGGAAATGTGTTTGCCTAAGAGCTGCAGTCCTCAGGAGCTTGGCAGCCTTGTAAATGGAGATGCCCCAGCTGGGAAAGGGAATTTCTTTTCCCCAGGCAGCTAATGTAGGCATGGGCAGGGGATGGTGCCTGGAAATCCTTTGCCTCTGTTAAGAGAGCAAGGGAGAGCTGGGGAGCAGCTAGGGGATGTCAGGATGGCATGGTGCCATTGCCGCTGCAGAGCGAGCCAGCAGCAGGACAAGGACCACGGCTGGAGCATGAGTGCATCCGTGCCTCTGCATCCTGCTCATCTCTGCCAGACGACAGCCTCGAAAGGCTAACAACAGAAATACACACAAAACCTGTGCACAGGCCCTGCTGCTCCAGCCGCTAGCTGAAGAGCTGATTCCCACACCTTCCTCTAATCTAAAAACCACAGTTTCCCCTTGCTCCAGCTGCGAAAACCTACAAGTTCCCCCACAACTTCCTTAACACAATGCCGTGTTTCATGCTGAAGTGAAATTTGGAAGGGAAAATCAACTGGGATGAATATTGAATTAAAGATAGTGCATTGATTGAACTGTCCATTTCCATTTATTAATTCTTTTTAAAAAGCCCATTAAGAATGCCTCAATCAATGATAAGGTTAGGGGGTCTGGAGCAGAGCTGAGGCCAAGCTCTGCTTAAAGACTCCCAAACTGTCCTCTATCTCTGCCAATATCTTATATTTTTTTAAGAGAACGAGACTGACTTATTTTTCCAACTCAAGATTTAAAGAAAAAGTTCAAGAGTTAAAGAAAAAAAAGAAGGCCAAACATTCCCATCTCAGCAATCTCTAATGATAGATTCATTAATATTGTAGTGTCTCTGTGCTCAATGGCAACCAAAGTGTCATTTCAATGAAAGATTTGCCTGAGAGCAGTTTAAGGACACTGAATCCCTTCCTTGGTTTGTGAGCAAGAGTCACAGGACTTGGGGATGGAACAGGTTTGCAACCTTCTCCCACCTGTACAGTACAGCTGCCTACAACCATGCTGTAGCTCAGGTCATCAACCATTTCCACTACAGATCCCTTCTTTTAAACTACAGCCATTTTTGGTGAGAGTCTGTCAAAAACAGTGATTTCTAAAAACGCCAACTGAAGTAGTTCTGCTGTTCCCAGGAGTGAAGCTAAGGACGCATGGCACAACCTGAGTTCACTTTGCATAGCTCTCCAGCCCCTGGAAGTTGCTTTAGATGCCTCATGTGCCCAAAGATGATGAAGCATGAACCATAGGCCCCATGGGGGGGAGCTTTGTGGGTCTGAAAGGGACCAGTTTGCCCAGAAATAATACAGCTTCCTATTTCTGCAGTGCTCTGTGCTTTGCACACACTGAAAAACTTCACATGCAAAAGAGCCACACGCACGCCACCACTTCAGGGGTGTTGGGAGTCACTGAAATTAACTGTAAAAGCTGGCAAAGTCCTTATTACTGTTCTTATTCTTGTACTAAGGCAGATGCTGAGCCTTTCATACACACAGGAAGGTCATGTTATGGCTTAGTATCTACTCACCCAAGTCAGCTCCAGCCCCTGCTCACCTTCTCCTCAAACAGCGACTGTAGTAAATGTTTTGGTGAAAAGCACCTCTTCTCACTCTTCAGCCAGGTTTTTCTGCTGGTGCTTCTGCCATGCTCCTACATCCATATCTAGCCCCCACACATGCTGTTGTTGGCCCTAAATATCCTGCAAGCCCTCAAACCCCTCAGCTTGCCTTCCAGTTCCCACCTTGGCTTGCAACATCTCACTGGGAATGGTTGGTTGGACTTCTGAACATGAAAGAGCTGGTTAAATTTGCAGTTTGAATTGCCCCGTGTCTTCTCCAGACTGAATGTTTCAGTTTCCAGAGTCCTAATTTCTCCTTCAGGGCTTTCTCCCACCCTGGGCTGTGGGTGGTTCCAGCTAGACCTCAGCAGGTACATTCTCCCTCCCAGCTTCATCTAGGTCCAAGGCACAAATCTGTCTACAAATCCCTCCCCTGTTCTTTCAGGCTGTTTTTCCAGGACCATGCTGATCTGCATCAGGCTCTCTCCCACAAATGCATTTCTATTATATTAGCCAGAAAGCAGAGTTTTTGTGGGCATAGGAGAAAGGACAACAAAGCTTCTCTTGTAATATGGGGTCCACTTTAATCAGGTCCCACTGTTATGTGATGCCTAAAGTCTGGCCTGAGCCCAGACTCTCCAGCTGGAAGACGGGTAAATGGGCACAGAGCTGTTCCCCTCCAAGGATTAGTTTGTGCAGTGACACACTCATTTACTACCTTCAGTTTTCAGAAAGTTGAGGGGAAAATGAGTGCTCTGAGGTTGGCTTTCTTTTTACTTTCAGTTGACAATTTACTTTCGGTTTCTAAAGAGTTTTACTAACAAAATACTTCTTACCAAACCTGGTTATAGGACTACACTATGAATGAGGCCTGAAATCCATTCTCAGAAATGCTTTAATTCCAGTTTAAGAGGAGACTGAAACAATGCAAATATTTTGCAAATAATATCAAGTTCTTTGCAAGTGCTCTGCATGGAAAATCTGGTTTTTGTTTGAGGCCAAAGATTTGTCACATGAAACAATTCTTGGTAGCTGGAGATACAGCTACACCCAGCGTGGTGCACAGGTTTGCCATTTGCAGCTACGGGCTCAGGCTGGAAAATCTTGCAAATTGAGTATTTAACTTGTTTCACATTTCAATAAATCTCCCTCCCGTCTCCATCTTCTGGGAATCAGTGCGCTCACGGCCATCACATGTAGATCAGAAATTCCTTCTGTTAGAAGCTTTTTGCTGCTGGTTACTCTTGATGGTGTTAAAAGCCAACTTACAAGCTACCCTCTCCTTTTAGTAGCACTGGTAACATCTTGGTACTCCCAGCAGTGAATAGCTGTGCTGGGCTGTTCCACTCTCAACATCAGTGTTACCAGAAGCACACTGCACAGTGGAATTCATCAAAAAAGCTCCATCTGTTGTATGCAAAAGAAAACATTACTTTTGGCACAGTGTTTTGCACCAGAAGCCAGCTGCCACGAGAATACAGATGCAGAACTTGCCAGAGCAAACCTAATTGCAATACTTGGGAGGCGTTTTATATTTTTCTTCCTAACTGTGCCCAGGTGTGTTTAATTGTTTGAGGGAAACTCAAAGTGTTGAGAAACAGAAAAAGGCTGTTTAACTAATGATGGCAGCGATTCATTCTGCTGATCCTGAATACCTCCTCTGGTGTTTTGCTTTGTTTGTTCTACTTTAAGCATCATAAATCCAAATAAACAACATTGCATCAAACAGCTACTTCTGAGATGCTCGCTATTGGAGCTCATGGATACATTAATATATGAATTAATGGATTATTTTTGAGTAGTTCACTAATAGGTAAAAAGAAAGAAAAGGGAAAATGAAGACAAAATTATATGAAAAAATTCCAAATACTTAAAATATGATTTTTGATCCACAAAATATTTTCATTATTCTGACCCTTCATCTTGGTTCAGTACATTTTTCCAAGTTCCTGAAAATATTTGAGAAAAAAGTTTTCTTCTATCAATTGTAAGAGTTATTACAAATGGGATAACTAAAAATGAAATATGCTGCAAATAAGATCTATTCCTTCAAAGTTCTCCTCCTATAGCATTTTCTTTATTGGTAACATGAAGATAACCACAGTCTTTTTCCGTAGCCAAATATTTTGCAGTTTGCCAGCACAAGCAGAGCTGCACTTAAGAACTGAAAAGTGCTGTTGTTACCAGCAATGCCTGAAGAATAAAGAAAAGAAAATGCTTTAGGATGGGCGAAAATGAAAAGCCGAGAGAAATGTTGAAGGAAGCTGTTTTCTTTATTTGCATATGGATGCACAGAGACTCTTTTTACAAAGCCTATTCCATCCTGTGAAAAACTCATTGTTCAATAGCTCTTTTCAGTTTAATTTGCTACCAAAAATGCATGTGTGCACCTTCCTAGGATGGCTTCCTCAGGTATCAAGAAGCCATTAAAAGATAGTTATCAACTCTACTGAATAGGTATTGGGATTTTTGAATTGATGATTGTCTTTATTTACCTGTGAAAGGCTTTGTTTGCAGGTGGTGCTGAAATGAGCGCCATGGCCTTAAACACGCACGTCAGCTTTATTTTGGAAATAATCCCGCTTCCTGACAAGCAAAAGAAGGAAAAAGTCAACAAATCCCAACATTAAGACACAGAATATAGAGGCCTGGGTAGAGAAAATATTTTTAAGGACTGTGAGGAGCTCCCATTTCCTCACACGTCAGCGGTTGTATGCTGTAGGCAGAGGGGCTGGTCACAAATAAAGCCATGGCCTTCATCAGCCAAGTGCGTAATTGCCTGTTGAGTCTCAGATTATCCTGTTTCACAAAATGGGTTACGTTACCACAGGGAGGCCTAAAGGAGGGAAATTGCAAGCAAAACAATTGTTTGAGTGAAGAGAGATCATCTGCACCCGCTCTGTCCCTTAGGCTGCTGGTTGCATTGCCCCTGTAGCCCAGCTGTGGGGTTGTAGTAGATGGGATGCCTTGGAGGGGAATTTCACTCCATACAGTGCTGCCAGATGACACCACCTGGTTTTCACACCTGAATTTCCATGGCTCAATTTCTAAGTAATTGGTTTTGGATTTGTTGCTGCAACATAGACCTCACTCAAAGTGAGCTAACAGTGTAGTGACAGTGATTGCTGGTTATTTTGGCATTGGTTCACTTCATCTCCCTAAAGCATTCCCTGAGGAAAAAAAGAAATCCACCTCCTTCAAACTTCAGATAGAGGAGGGATAACATAGGGACTACATTCCCACTATGGGGACTGTGCATTAATGTATCACTCAGTAGCACTAATTCTGATTGAGACTCAGCATAGAAAAACAAGTACGAGATCCACATTTCCACTGAATTAGCTAAGTGCCACCACAAAGTTTAGGCTGGTTGTTTCCATGCTGGATGTAAGCTTGGCTTTGGGATGACAGAGGTCTGTCATCAAGTCAAGCAGTGGAAGCAAGTCATATCTTTTTCCAGCCTGAAGCCTATCAGGATGAAGTCAAACTGCCCACTGGTTTTGAACCAATTTGAGATGGCAGAGTGAGTTTTTATCAGATAAGTATTTTATATTATGAAGCTGCAGTGATCTTTATTTGATACCAGGTGTCCTAAATCTGGATTTATTGTACGATCAAGATTTGCTTTCAGTGATTTCTCTGTCATTTGTAGTTTTTTCCTTGCAATTCACAGAGGTTTTGCTGAATCAAACCTCTGGTCTGAGTAAATGACAATCCATTTCAGCTTGTTAGCTCTTACGGTAGTGACTATTTCATGGTTTGGAAAATGACATGGCGAACTGGTTCAGGAGTATGTTTGGTAGAAGCTGTGTTAGGAGGATCAATGCCTGTAGTAATTGTTTCTGCAGGCTTTCAATTGCAAGGCTGCCTCTGCTATGTTTCTCTATCATTAAGTCACTTAAAAAGACAAGCAAAATATTGCTTCTAATTTTTCTTAAATACAGTTGGTGCATTTATCACAACATTTTGCCTTTTCCTCTTGTTTGGTTTCATTCCATGTCTTTCTTGGTTGCGTGGGTTTCTACATTTCTATGGCTGTCCTTTGACTAGTGCTGTCACAAACTCCAACTCATTACTCCATCAAGAATAGCTTCAGATATTTGTACCATAAAACAAAGTCTATGTTGTATGCTCCAATCACTGGTGCCATTTCTACCTAATGTGCATGGAGTTGAATCAAAGAATGAAGATATTAATGTTTTTTATTAGACATTCTGTGGAACAATAAACAAGATGCAATGATTCTCTTTTCATTATTTTTTTAACCTTTCTTTCTCAACTTAGCATTTCCTCTTCACTTTCACAGGAAAACTCCCTAGGAGAAGGTGAACAGAAACCCATCTGCCTCCTGTGTTTCTCTGGAGGGCTTAAAATACTGTGGTATTTCAACAGATGATACCATGGTAACATCAAAGATGATGTTAGGATCTAAGCAGGCTGAGAGACACCATGTTCTCAGCTTGGATCAGGCTTTGGTGTTTCTTGGTTCCAATGAACATCACAAGGGATGGCCATTGAGTTACAAAGACCAGGGGTGAGCCTGCAGTGGTCTACAAGCACAACAATGGTCCATACAAGATGTTTCCCTAGAGTGCTGTGCAAGACAACTTGCAGATCTACACTGAATCTCCATAAGCCCACTGTGATGTCTCCTTATTGGCTGCACAGGCAACAGCAGCGCAGAAGGAAGGATGACATAGAAGATCAAATTTGAAGTACCCATGGAAACATACTGAGATCTTAGCAAAGATGCCAGAAAACCACCCTGTTGAGATGTACACACATTTTTGAGACTTGCAGACGTTACTCAGGACACATCTTCATGTTTTGTTCTTTATCTGACAGATCCTTGAAGATACCAAGTTTCCTCTGTGACTCACTCAAGGTAGCACAGATTGAGTCAATGCTTTGTATTCTTTTTTCTTTCATGCTGTTTGCCCAAATATTTGAGAATATTTTGAGAAGAGCCAATGCTCACAACACTGCTCAGGCTTAGTGTCCGGAGAAGACAAGCAGGCTGGGTAGGAACCTACATTTTAAAACCAGTCTGCAGTAGTTTTGTGGGTATGCAATGTGGATGTTCAGATCCAGATCCTCTCTTTTACCACTTTAGCAACTCCTGGGTAAAATTATGCAACACTATCTTAAAGGAAGGGGCAGGCCTGGGGTGATGAAGTCACTGGAGGTGGGAGAACAAGAAGTGCTGGTGTGTGGAGTGACCTTCTGTAACCCTCTTCCTCCCTGCCTTCCATTTTACCCCAGTGGCTCCAGAAAATAAGGTGTAAATGGTTGAGGGAAGTTATGAGACTCAGGGGGCTGTAATCTTTAATGGCTCTGGGAATTTCAGCAACATTAAATGAGAATAAACCCCAAATGTCAACTGAATAGAGAGATCCATTGTCACCCTCCCTAGAAATGTTTCTGAAGAGATTTCTTCTGCACAGAAGGTCAGGAAACCAAACGTGGTCATTTGTAATAGGTGGGCCCTGGCAGCTCTGACTTCAGATGACTTTTTGGAAGTAAGTAGTTACCTCATGGTCAGAAACGATGCACTTAAATTCCTCTTCTGCCTTGAGGCTTATTGACGTTTATTTCTTGATCTTGGTTCAAGTATTAATGAGATATCTCTCCCATATTCAGCAAGGGCTGAGCTTGCTTTGCAGCCTTCTCCTCAGGTGAGTTTCCCAGTTCTACTGTGGCTAAGGATGCAGTTGCTTTGGGGTATCTTGCCCCCTCCTAAGTTTGGTTGAGATTGACCTGTGGGCTTGGAAAAACCAGTGGCGGCTGTTAAATGGAGTTGATTGTTGCAGCAATGCCAAAGCCCACTGCTTCAACCAGGCTCCTCAGGAAAATGCAGCAGTGCTGGGCGTTAATGGGGAAACTAATGGATAAAACTAGCCTGAACGTATGGATGGAGGATGCAGGAGCAGGGCAAGGCAGGTCGAGGAGGCAGGCTGAGATCTTGGGCTGTGACCCATTTTCTCACTAACATTATGCACTGGTTTGTTCATTAGCCTGCTGTCTCCACAGCACATTGTGCTCCCTCCTCTGTCTTCAGTGGGCTTCAAAAGCCAACAACTGGGGAGATGAGAAAGTGGCAGCATATCAGCAGTGTGAAAGAAGTGTCTGAGCCCACACAGGACAGTGAGAAAGAGGATGTGCCAGGACAGAAGGAGCTTGAATTTAATGCAGGGAGGCAGGAAGACAGAGCTGTGTGACCTGGTGAGGGCTCCTGCATCAAACTGCCTTGTTTGTTTCACTGTTGGTGTGAGAAAAATGTGAATGACACAAAAAATTACATCACCTGGGGTAGTGTCCTGATCTGCACTTCCTTCTGGGCTTGGGAGAAAGATTGAGAAGAGTAAGAGATATTCATTTCTCTACAGCTGCAATCATAACTGCTGCTCACTGGGAAAGCGATGACCAAGTACTCTTTTGGCTTAATGGTTTGAAGAGTACAGGATGACCTTGCAATGTGGGAAATAACCTGCCAGAAAAATGTCAAAGCCATGGACAACACAGTGTCTGGGACGGCCTTTCATCTGCTGCACTAAGAGAAAACATGAGCAACAACCCAAATAACATCCTTTGGCATTGTGTGACCCCAAAAGTTTGAAAGTAAAGACAGAGAGCAATGTAATGGAGGCAAAAAATAACACTGTTCTTGAAGATGCTCATTTGTGGTGACTTCTGATAGTCTGGAGCTGCAGACAAGCCTGGGCTTACATGACTGTGAGCTGAGGCTGTTTTGGGAAGCACACAGCTGCTCTCAGACACACGTTCACCCATGTCTCATGGTTCTTCTCTTTCCCTGCTGTGCTCAGAAGCCAAGATCATTGCTTTGGGGAGCAGGTCCCTTGCCTGGAAAACATGGGACTGGAAAGGGATTTGTTTGAGTGGGACAACTGGCATCTAACTAATGTGATACAGTCCACAGACTGGTGCTTTTTGCTGGGTGTCTCTCTGAGCATGCTGGTCATGCACTCTGCAAATGTCTGAGTGAGCCTCTGGCCATGGGATGCACTTCCTCCCCTATTCAAGGTTACTTCTCAGCCCTGACTTGCTTCTCCTACCAACCAGCCAAATGGGCTGTGGACTTTGTAATGCTGCAGTGATTTCAAAGGACCAGATGTGAGAGTGGCAGGATCTCGCCCTGTGGGAACAATAGGAGCTGCTTCATTTTCTTTTCCTTAAGTCAGCTGTGCTCTTGGCCTTTTCAAACCCATCTCTCATGGCCATCGTTATAATGATTTAACATATCATGGAGTGCTTACTGTTGTGCCTGGGGAGACTCTGATTTCATAATTGGTCATCATGGTAATAAAGCAAAGCAGAGCAGCCCCCTTGCTCCCTGCTTTGAGGCTTTATGCGCAGCTGGGAGTGCAGCAGGGAACAAGAATATTGGTGGGAGGGCTGTGATGTGCACAGAGAGGCTGAGGAAAGCCCTCTGACTGAAATACAGACACAAGGGATTGCTTCCGTCCAATTGCTGATCACACATTATTCTAACCAACAGCAGCCAGGCGTTTCAGACAAGCAGAAATGTCTCCACTCGCATGCAGTGGAGCAAGAGTTTTGTCAAGGGAAGGGTCAAGTTCCAAACAAATTACGGTGTTAAGGATAAGAGCTCATAGATGTATCCACAAGGACTAGAAAGAGCATTTAAAGCCTTTTTATCCCAGGGCAGTAAAGGCTTGAGGGACAGCCTTTCATGAGATTTGTGCCAATTTCTTCTTGAGGAGACATCTTACTTTTGACAGAAACCAGCCAGTCTGCACAGCACAACCAGAGCCATTCCTCTGCTCTATTTGCTGGAGCTGAGCACTATCATGCTGCAGAGCCAAATGCCACATCTGGCTGCCTCCCCTCCCTCTCTGCTGCCTCTGAAATGATACTGCTGGTCTTTCTGGAAAATAATGGTCTCACACCCAAAATGCACACAGGAAGTGACAGCAGTGGTACAGACGGTGATAAAGTGAGTTGTTTTCTGAATCACCTTATTGGAAATCTTTATAAGAAGTAGCTGTTTCACTGGTCACATTGATGACTTTTAGTATGAGCATAAGATGGTTGGTGGATGTGTGGTGTGGAGACCATGGCCACAAGCCCTGATAGCAAGAACTGCAAGCAAGCCATCAGGCACATCAGCACGGTCAAAACCAGAAAAATCCTGGGTTAGTCACAGCAGGAAGACAGGCACTAACATCAGAGCACATTGTTGCATTCAAGTGGTTGGTGACTATTACAGGCTTGACAGTCTTCCAGAGCAAAAAGCTGTACACAGCAACAGTGCAAGCCCAAGACAAGGAAAGCAGATGTTCCCGACTCCTCCTCCATCCTTGCTCCCATATGTCGACTAAGTAGGTTTTGTAAAACAGAACATGCTGTAAATCAGAGCTGGGCAGAGCTCTCCAGTTGGGTTAAACATGGCTTTTTGGGTGCACCTGTGAAACACTGTCATTTACAAACAAGGAGTCTACTGCTTTAAACTTTCCCTGAATGACTGTGTTGGGATCCAATTGGAATAGCACATTCTTCACTGAAGTAGTCCTTACTCTTTCAGTACTATATTTTTATGTAATCCACAATTTCATGGATTACTTGTGCCAAAGGATCCCATTTCGAAGTCATCTGAGCAAAAATTCCCAGCAACTGCTTGAACCTGTCTTTCTTGTTCTTTGTGCTCAGTGCTTCCAAGGCTTCCCAGTGGTACTTTTTGCAGGATCAAATGGTCTCATTTTGACTATTTAGCACCAAGTAATGCATGATGCTGTGATTTTGAGAAAGCCAAATAAAACCAGGATGTGTGTGTTTGTCTCTCAAAATGAAGAGTTTACACTGCACAATATAGTTTGTAGGAGGCTGAGCTTTGATTGTCTAGGGATTTTGGAAAAACAGGAAATATTCCCAAGCAACCTGAAGTGTCTGTTAAAAAAGCTTTTTTAGTCATTGGTTCAGTGTTCAGGAAGCTGCTTCCTCTTACATGTTACTTGAAATCTTTATGTTTCTTGTGAGCTGTTGCGTCACTCTGCAGCTTGGCTCCCCTTCAAATATTCCCAGCTCTGTCTCTACAGAGAGCGCTGGAAAGGGGTGAAAATCCCACCCATGAAGGACAGGAGGGAGAAGTCCCATCAGGCTGCTCCAGGCTTCATGCAAGGACCTGTTCTCATGGCACCTGCCTGGGTGTGATGCTGGAAACCCACACTCTGGTCTTGCAAGCCGTATACTCAGAAAGGCTTCTTCCTTGTGATACATTGACTCAATCACTTCATTAAGATTTACGATCCTGTAACAAACCTGTAATTAGCAGTTGAAAGATAACTTCATGAAATCGATACCCTCTAATGTAGCTCATGTAATATACAGCCTTTTAGCAGTATATGGATTTTCTTTCTTATGAATGTTTTATCTGTTGTATTCCTCTTTTGCACAGCTTAATTTAAAAAAAAATAGAAACTTTAAAAATAAAAATTTTCTTTGGAAGGAAAATCTTTTATAGGAGATCAAAGTGGGCTTGGAATCTTCCAGTACATCTTTATTTTCTGACAGCAGAACTGGAAATAAAACCCCTACTGTTTTAGCAAAAAAAAAAAAGGAAATAGTTCATTTACAAGTGTCACATTCAAAAAAAATTACCAGACTCAAAAAATTTGGAAGGAAAACGTGCTGAGAATGAGTGATTTTAGTCAAAACAACTTCTTGTTTAAATAATACATTTTCATAAACAGCTAAGCAGTATTAAATTTTAAATGAAATGTTTCAAAGTGACTGAGATCAGGGAACACACGAGACCAAAATATTTATTTGCTGTATTTTAGTGAAAATTTCTGAAGTCTTGCTATTTTCTTTTTTCTTGCAATTCAAAATGGGAATAAGCTGCTGATTCTCATGAAACAATCCACTTCTATGCCCCAATTAGTTTAAAAGTTCTTTTACTTACAACAGGCCATTCAAAAATGTCATTTACAATAGACATTTAATTACATACTTTCTCCTCCAACCTGGGTATGTGCAGAGGAAGGGATCCTTCCTTCACTCCCCACAGCACTGCTGAAGCATCATCCCAGCCTCCTGCAGAAGCCTGTCTAAATCCTGCCCCAAGCCCCATGGTCTGGGGACTGCTATTTAAACTTGATCATGGAGCTTGTGACATGCTGAAGAAAAGGAAAATCAATTTCTGATAACGAATCTTGTTATTTTCCTAAACTCCAAGGAAATCTGTGGCACCGCTGTGGGTCCTGGAGGATAGTGAAAGAACACTGCTTAATGAGAACCTGGTGGGTTAATTAGGCTGTTGTGTGATGTGGTTAGTCAATAGGAAAGCAACACTCAGAAATCTTGAATGGCATAATTGTGAGTGACCTTCAGGTAGCAGTGGCCTGAGCAAGGGGGGATGTTCAAGCAATAGAGGATTAAGAAGACCTGTGCTCTGCAATTTGAAGCAGGAGAACTCCAAAAAGGAATATGTTACTGAGGCTTTCAGTTGCAGAAGAGAGACTGCAGCATTTCCAGCTCAGTACATGGTATCTTCTTGGTGTACTGACCCACAAAGAGTGGGTGCACATAGTGGGGCAACACATATTGCAAGGGCTAGGATGGAATATAGAAAGGAAAAAGAAGGTGAGAATCTGAAATTCAGGTTTGTTTCATTTTGACCTACTTAAAAGTCCCAGAAGTGTTTTGTTTTCCTCTCTCTGGCTCAGCACCCCAGTCATGTGTACCCAGACTGCCTCCTGTACTGACCCTTTCAAAATGCATGGGTTTGCAACTGGTACTTCTGCCTTTCAGCTTTATGACAGTTTTTTGCACTAACCACTCTTTTTTTTTGGTGTTTTTTTGATTTTTTTTTAAGGCATTTGCTAACTTGAAGCTCCAGCCATATGGTTATTCCTTTCACAGTCATTTCGTTGTGGCCTGCTAAGTTGTGTAGTCCTTCTACACGCAGGTCTTTGAAGAAAGCTGCCATGATAAGCATGTGCTTGCTGTGATTGCAGGATTTGTCTCCCTGCTGCCGCAGGCAGCTCAATGCAGTCCTTATTTGGGTCTTCTCATACCTTCCATTTTCTCTGACTCAGCTGATTGCTGAGCATCTTGCAGCCCTTTCCTGGCTTTGGCCTCAGTTCTATAAGGGCTCCAGCTCCCTGCCATTACTCTCTAGTAGTGTTTCATTCCATCTGCTGTCCCGACTCTGTTGATATTTCATATAAGCCAGGCAGATTTGCCTGTATGATTGTTCTTTTGTCCAGATGGATGTCTAGCTCAGGCTATTTAGTGCTGATCTGGTTTTCCTATTGCTTTGTGTGTACCCAGGGGAAGAGGTTTTGTATTAAAATTCTCCTGGATTGCTGAGTCACTTGAACTCTGCTACTGTGTCATGTGCTCAATTGTTTGAGTACGGGACCTGGTTATGTCATATCGTGCAAAATGCGTTTTCTGTTTCCCCATTGGAGTTTTGCCTGAATGGCTTCCAAATTATCCACCTACTGAAAGCTGGGAAAGTTCTCTCCCATAACGTAATTCTCCTCTTAAAGGTCTGGTTTGTTCTTTTCCAAGAACTTGGTTGGGATTTGACAACTGGGTTACTTTTTTGCATGCTTTGCCTTTTCTGTGTGTATTGCTGGGCGTTCAGGAGCATTAACTTCTTGTGATTTGGCCAGCCAGGTAGTTCCCAAATGCCAGCTGTTTGTATTATTACCCCATCAGATTACAGCCACGTTACTGTGTGCTCAGAGAGATTATCCTAATACATCAGACACTTGATTGCACTCTGAAAAACATGGGTAAATGTTGCTGGTTGGGCTCCTATTAGTGATGCAGTGTTCACCAGACCCTCCCTGTGGCTCACTGAAGCTAAGCCCAAGCCCAAGCCCAGAGAAATTCATTATCTGCAGCACTTCCCGAAAAGACTTGTCTTGATGCAATGCTCAGCAGAGAGTTTTGCCTTGAACAAACCAAGTGCTCTGGCTTCACTCATTGGTAATTAGCAGTGACACTTTTTGTTGTGATTGTGTTCAATGTTTTCAGGTTAATGTAGATACCCAACAGGCTTTCAGTGCTATTAGACCAGTGAGTTAGTCTGTGCTAGTTTCCAGAGGTGTAACAACCCATTTTCTTTGCAGCCTTGCAACTTCCTTCCTTAGTGACTACACAGCACATTTCTCATGTCTCATTGGCTGCATAGAAGTTTATTTATAGCCTCCCTTCTTTGTCTTGTGTCCTTGTCCATTAAAGTACTTGACCTTCAGTGGCTGCTGTCTCACCCTGAGGACATTCTCTGGCCCTGCTTTACAAGATCAGGGTTTACATTGTCCTGCCTCATGCTGGGTCCTATAAACCCCAGGCAATACATTTTGTAGGAGTTTCTTACTGACAGTTGTATACATCTGATGGGTTTAGTGTGGCTTTTTGTATATCACCAACACATAGTCACATTTTTGCACCTTTATACTAATGCTTATGTTGATGGGATGAGCACTGCAGCTGACTCCATTATTTGCATGGAAATGAATCAGTTGTTGATCCTGCAGGCTCGCAGTGGGTGTTCTGGTTGCATGGCTGGCAGCCTTTTATTCCAGGCAACATGAGGCCACATCAGGCAATTGAATTGACCCAGGTCTGTATTGTTTCTTAATTAGCTTTAATTTTAACCTATCTTTGCTGACCTCATGGCTGCTATTGACTGACCCTTTCTCTTCAATAGGTCAGCAGCCTTCATAATTTTCCAAAAATTGCCCCAGATTTAGATTTATTTCTCCAAGCTTCTGTTTCCTCAAGAATAAACCACCAGTATTTTACCTGTAGGGGTCTACACACGTATGAAGTGTCTAAGCTTACATTATAGTCACTGAAAGTCCAGTCCATGCAGCTATAACACCTCAACTGGCCAGCTCTGGGTGCCTGCTTTGGGGCATGGCTGAGTAGCTCTCTGCTGCAATCTCCATTGCCTGTAGAGACAAAGGAAGGAGCACTGTTGTTGAAAACAAATCTAATGCTGTTTGAGATCTCCTTGGATACCTAAGATATCTGCAGTGGATTGGCCAATATGACAGAAAGCAACAGAGGGAGACCAAAGCAGATACTCCATAGAACCTAAAATTACACTGGACACGTAAGCCTCTGCAAACAGGACTTTAGACATGTACCACACATGTAGGCACCTAAGTTTGGTTATGCCAGTATCGGCAAAGAGTCTGGGTTTACTTGAAATGTCCTTGATGCCCTGCTTAGCCTCCAGTTGCTGTTTCTGGGCATTTCATAAGGCACCCAGTTTGAGCAGTTGCATCTATCTCATCATGTTTACAAAGTGCCGGTGCATGATCTCAGTTGATAAATCTGTTACATATCTTGACAAACAAACGCTGTTATTTGTTTGTGTGCTGGGTTGTTTCTTCCCTTTTCCCCAGTGAGATAATGAAGGAGTTTTTCATGATTTTCTCACCAGTATTCACAGTCAGCTCTGAACACAGTCACACCATCTCATTACCAGATTTCCCTCTTTTCATAGAATAATTGAGGTTTAGAAAAGACCTTTAGGATAATTGAGTCCAACTGTTAAAGTATTGTATTTATGTATTTTCATGCTCGTGCTTCTTTATTGTGCTTTTGTGTTTTCTTTCTAGAGGTCACAGCTGTTCCTATATTTTCCTGTTTATTTCTCATTTTCTCCCCATTCAAAATGAAATGGTCAACAAAACCTCACTTTCTTTTTTTGTACTGTGTTGCAACTAATAACATTTAGGCTTTCATAGCTCTGCTACTAAGAGCTCTGCTTTAGTAGCAGAGCTATTTAAGAGCGCAATTAATGTTCCACCATATGCACTTAGAGAGGGTTGGGAATACCTCCTCCAGACATTTTTGTCTTCCAGTTCTGACTTCATCTTCCAAGATTCAAGTACATTTATAAAGGGGTAAAGTAGAAACAGTTTCATAATGCTAAAGAAGAGAGAATGCTGGCAAATATCTTGGTAGCCATATTCATAAAGATTGTTTCTTACTGTTGATACTGTGGCTCCAGATTGCATGAAAATAAATATTTCCTAATTATAACACATAGAAAACATAAGAATACATGTGTATATTTAATGACTGAACACTCAAGTATTTTATTTGATTTTCAATTGTGTAAAATAAAGCACTTAATTGCTCCAGACGCTAGCTTTGGTCTCTGACCTACATTTGTGCCAAGAACTGCATTAAGACATACAAAAGTAAAAGATAGGAATGGTTTTAGATAGCTTTTCCCAGTTTTTATCTGATTAAAAGCAGAGTGTCTCTGAATTAGAGACAAGTGTCACCCAAGCCCAGATCCTCAGTAGGCGTAAATGTTACTCACAAAAAAGGGGGTTGAAAGACTTCAGGTAAAAGCAACAGCCCCCACCTCCCCAGCCCACTCATGTTTGTCAATTTAAGAAAAGCAAACATTTGTAAAAGAAAGCTTTCCAGCTAGAAGTGTCGAGAACATGTGCTTTCCTTGTTGCAACACAGCCAAAAGAGACAAACTTCCATTTACACAGTATCATGTTTTGCCAAATTAACAGTAACAGTACCATTAATATTGAACATTTATATGACACTGTCATCAGGAGGCCGGTTGGGTCTGATCCCTGCTGTGTGAGATGTGCAGACACCAACTATGATTTAGATTATTTTATTTATGTTGAGGAATCATTGTGATGTGCTGCAACCCCATTGTGCCTGCAAGGATGTGGGCCCCAGCTCCAAACTGTTTAGGTGCATTTTCAGGACTATTTGCTTTTATAACAGAGTTTCAAGTGAAGTTTTTTCTCTATAGCTTTTTGAAATAACATTAAAAGCTGAGTTTGCATGCTGAAACAGGCTATTATGGGATCCAGTTCTGGTAACTCCTTTTCAGGATGCTACTGAGTAGGGGAAGAGTGCATTTATCATGGCTGGGATAGAGCTACAGAAGGGAAGATGGATGTATTTTTGTTTTGACATGGAAAACTTGAGCATCATGGAGTTTTATCTTTGTGTATGGGTATAAAAAGACACCGGTTTGAACCTCCAGTGAAGCTGGTGACATGTTTTGGTTTACCAAAACCATGTGAATTTTCCAAAGGATCAGATAGCCACATGAAATGAATCTCCCTGGGTCTTGTCCTAACCCTCAATGCTCTGTCCCACTCAATTAAGGCATTACAAGGCATGAGCTATTTGCTAGTATATGATATGGGTTCTTCAGCACAACCACCACTTAAGTAAAGATAAAAGTGTTACTTCTACTCTTGCTACTATCACTACCAATTTTCCACCTGGCATCTCTCAGGTCGTTATAATATCCTTAGCTTAAATGTTAATATCTTCTCTTTCAACATAGACAGGTTTGATTTGAAGTTCATCTTGATATTAACTGATCAGGAAAGTTAGTTTCTGGCCAGTTGGGATGGTTAAGCTCCCAACTCAATGTAACTGCATATTCCTAGCAGATTATCTAAATTGCTTCTTCAGTGTGACGAAAAGACCCCAGTGTTAGTGCCATTTTGGTAGAGAGCTTTGCATGAGTTAATTCACCTCCTCCTCCTCAGGGAGGGACCTTGAGCAGAGACCACATGCTTATCCCTCCCAGCCTGGTACCCACAACACTCCAGCTGCCATCGCAAATGCATCTCACAGCTACCATGCAAGCTGCACTTGGGGCTGTAATGCATACTGTGGTCCTGGCTTTGGTGACTTTGAGTTTAATCTTTGGGTTTAATCCACCATTGTGAGAAAGGAGCTTAGAGGTTTCTATGAAGCACCCAGTTTCCTGAATTGTGTTAACAGTGGGGAGTTTGAAGTCAGGTATAAGCAAGCTTTAAGCTTTGAACTTTGTGCTTTTGACTCTCCTGACTGTCCCCAGTCTCCGTGTTTTGGTTTGCATCATTTGCGTCAAAATGCAGATGAAGGTAAGCCAAATTACGTGCTCCAGGTAACCAAGCACCTAATGTGCTTCAGCAATTGATGGGATTAGAGCTGTTCTGTAGTAAAACCACAAGGCACGTGCAGGGTAGATGCTAGGTCCTTAGCACAAATGGTTTTGCTGCTGTTGCAATCTGCAATAGGATAATTTGGTGCTCCTGTTGCACCATTTCACTTGCCAATGCAGACATAGCCTGGATCCTTGTATTTTTGTATTCCTCAGCAAGTTTGTCAATGATACCAAGCTGTGTGGTTCAGTTGATACGATGGAGGGAAGGAATGCCATCCAGAGGGACCTTGACACACTTGTGAGGTGGGCTGATGCCAACCTGATGAAGTTTAAC